>LPNX010518081.1:1563132-1585517 GCA_001517045.1 Pseudotsuga menziesii
CTTTATCACGCTTCTTTCCAGATGTTCACACTTCCTTGCAGAACAAAGGTAGTTTTCAAGAAATTACCTGCAGTTTGCCATAGTTCCGTGCAGTATGCTAGGTTAGAATTTGGACCCATAGTTTGACTCTTTTGGAAATACCACCCATTCAATAGTCAAAGCAACAATTGGTAAGACCTCTCGAGCATTCCCAAATCTATTTTTACATGACCCTTTTCCTTGATGTTAAGGGTCTATAATTCCATTCTCTCATGCTGAAAACTCTGTTGTATCTCCTTCCAATTTCCATGCTCTAGGCTTGCTGGGATTTGTTATTTCCATCAACCCTCCACTTGTTTAGATGTTGCTACAGTTGGTGCTTTCCTTTCCATTTGGCTTAGATCTTCCTTTGCTTCTTTGATTGGTTCAATTGTGGTGTTTGGTCAGGGCCCAATGATCTATAAATTGCCTTGGATATTCCAATTAACAGTTCATCGCAATAGATCTTATATACTATTGCAAATATAGTGACATTATACTCTTCTACACAGTGATTGGTTATAATTAAAATTCCAGTGTTGCAAACATTGGCGCGGCGAAAAAATCAGCAGGGCACAGGAAACATCGTTTCCAGACATTTCAACAGCACATCGGCAAACTTAACAAATACAAAAATATTATTTTTTTTCATTTTTTAAAACATCTAAAGCAACAATAACATCAAATAAACACATTGCCACATGAATATAGAAATAAAACTGAGATATAAGATAGATAAGATGTTTAGCGGTACATCACACATAAAAAATGAATTGTATCCCGAATCCTAACTCTAGAGTCATACAAAAATATAACAAATGTATCTCATGATAAATGAAATTAATTAGTTTGGCTAGGATACTGAATGCTCTGCAAGGGCGAATTAATTAATGCTGTAAAAAAGCTCTGAAATGAATTGATTAGTGCCGAAAGAAATTAGAATGCATTGAAATTAATTAATTAGTGTTGTAAGAATGCTCTGAAATAGCCCCGAGGGGTAGCTCAGTTGGTTGGAGTCCGAATCCAAAGACCATTTGATATTGAGGTCGGAGGTTCAATTCTCACGAATCCAACTCTCTGGGTCCTTCGGGGCTAGGCTTACAAAACTAGAGCCAATAGGGTGAGGCCCCTTTGGATGGGCCCTCTACGATTATTACTGTGGATGTAGTGAGCCCTGACCTCTATTCTCAAGGATGTGAACCACATGAGAAAAAAAAGAATGCTCTGAAATTAATTAATTAGTGTTGTAAGAATGTTCTGCAAGGCGGATTTCATAACAAGTTCCTCACACTCACCCTCCATGAAGTCAAAATCACCTTTAGAAAAAATTGGCAATATCATGAGAAAAAATCGGCCTTATTTTTTAGGTAGTTTTTTGAGAAAAAATCAGCGAGCAGCAAAAGTCGCAATTTCTCAGCACCTCGTGATTTCTTGGCTAATGTTTGCAACATCAGATTAAATTATTAGAAGCATGCCACTTTCATTAAGAAAAACAATTAAGAAAATAAGAACCAAGCTACAGTAGTTAAAAAGAGCACACCATATTGAACATGAGATGGAGAAAAACTCTAGGAAGTAAGATTGTTCCTTGTTATTTTATTCTCATATCAATGATGAAAAATACAGAAAAAGATTGGATTACTATGGATAAAATAGACACGGAAACCTATAGGCCATGATAGGTTGTTACAAACTTACATGGTCGCCTTCTTTCTTTGCTCTTCGCTAATATCTCACTCCTCTACACTGCCCAGCTATGGAACAAAAAATATTACAACATGAATGAAACCCCTCTCTCTTGTAGCGGCTAATATTTTAACATCCCCTCATAATTGTAAGGGCTAAGGTAAGGTTTTTTTCACGCCCCCAACCTCTTATTAGTGTTAACGTTTGGGACCTTCTAGAATCTCCACGTGACTAGCTGCACATGTGAGTAATGGGGACAGACATGGATTCCACTTGGTACCATGGTAGTCAAAGCACAAGTCAGCTTGTCAAAGATATAACTCAAGAGTCAATATTGTTGAGTTATGTAGCTCGAACAGGTATTTCTGTAGGATGTGTGTGTTTAGCCTGCAAGAAGTGGTCCGAGAGGGTCTTCTCTAGACATTAATTGATTCGTCCAAAAGGGCCTGCGTGTCCCATGTCCGCGTGTCGGACACGGACACGCTGACAAAACGTGTCCGACAGGTCTTTGCAGCATGTCCTGTTTTCGGACACGCGTGTCCGAGCGTGTCCTGTTTCGGACACTCGTGTCCGAGGACTGTCAGTGCGTGTCCGGAAAACAGGACACTTTTTCCACTAAAAAAATGCCCAAAATTGCTTTAAATCAAAATTTTCACTTTCTTTTTATCATTTGCAAGTGTGGAGAGGGTTCTAAAGTGTGTTTGGTGTGCAGGTGAAGAAGATTTGAAGGATTTAAATGTGTAATTACTAATGTTAAATGTGCATTGATTTTGATTTCTATTGAATATTTGTAAAAATTTGGACCTATATGTCTATATTTTTAATATATATAATATTTAAATATATATATATATATAACGTGTCCTACGTGTCCTAATTCCGGGGGTCACCGTGCCCGTGTCGGACACTCGAATCCCCGTGTCCTTCGTGTCCCGTGTCCCCGTGTCAGGTGACTTAGGTTAAAAGTGACTTTTATATTATAATGACCAAAAAACAACTTAAGTTGTGTCCACGACAAGTTAAGTCAACACCATCGATCTCAAGTGATCAAGATCTAAACTTCACTGTTAATCACTTTGGAGATCCAGATTTAGGTTTTTGGTCATCATAAATTTATAAAAGGAGTTCTAAGGAGGGTATTAGACATTAAATGAGAGAGAAATCGTGAAAGAATGAAGAGAAGTGAGATAACAACAAAAGAAAAAGCAGGAGTTTGGGTGCATTTGATTTTGGCACACAGATCGAGGCGACAAGAGGCTACACACAGATCGATGAGATTGGATGCAACTGCACAGGCCATACAGACTGTAGAGGAACAAATTTCAGTCTGCTGCATGATTTCCTAAATGCTAGCATAGAAATTGAGGTAGGTCGTACAATAGAAAACAATGCAGAAATCTGTTGGCACGTTTTCGAGGAATCTGGGCTGAAAATACAAGTACTGTAATTGCTGTGATAGTTTCCAGAAATTCTCTATGAGCTGAATAATTATATTTTCCTCTTGTTGGTTTTCCCTTCGGGGCTTTTCCAGGGGTCTTTACCCAAAATATTTCTATCAATTTTGTGTGATTGGTTTTCAGTTTCCACTGAGCATCTAATTGTTGTTAATAAGCTCAGTTTATTTTTGTTCATACATATTTTTTTATCAGAAGTAGAAATCAGTTCCAAGCTTAAAGAAAATTAACATGGTATCAGAAGCTTCGTCTCTGAAAAGAAAACCAAAGACTTTGGCACAAGCATCTGCAAAGATTTGCAAGTTTTATTTTTCACCAGAAGGTTGTGGATTCACTGTATCAGATAGCTATTGGCTTTGCGATTTGAAGACCGACTAGTAGGGGCATCAAACTTCAGCCCTTGGAAAGAAAGAAATATTGGTGTTAGAGGAAAATAAGCTCTGGGATATTGTTGAGAAAACTCAGACTATTCCTTCCAATGCAGTACTTTGGCTGAGTACAAGAAGAAGAATGTGAAAGCCAAAAAAATCATCTTAGATGCTATGAAAGATCACATAATCCCTCATGCGACCGAGAATAAAAATGCCTACAAAAAGTAGCAACCAAAATAGGAAAATGGTGCTAAGAGAGAAGCTTCAAAGCATGAAGATGACTAGATCTGATACAGTTACATCCTATCTCACAAAAGTCACACAAGTTCGTGATGATTTGGCTATTGTAGAAAAGAAGGTTGACGATCCAAAATTGGTTATAATAGTCTTGGAAGTTTCTTCTAAACCATGGGATGTTTTTGTCTGTGGAATTGTTACTAGAGAGAATCTTCCCAGTTGGGAAATATTATGGGATGAATTCACACAGGAGGAGATGAGAATGGGATCCATCCATGCGGGACAACAATAGGGTGATGATGAGGAGAATGTTGCACATACAGGAAAAAGCAAAGGCAAGGCCAAGAAAGGCTCTAGTGGGGGGTCTACCTCAAAAGGCGTGAAGAAGAAATACATGAGCAAAGTCAAGTGCTTTGCATGTCATAAAATAGGGCACTATGTTGGTCAGTTTCCAAACAAGAAGAAGGGGAGGAAGTCACATATTGCAGCTTCAGTAGAGGTGGATGAGTTTTTCGACAAGTTTGAGAAGGAGCTCTCATTAGTGGCATGCCTCTCTTTGAGTTCAATATCCACCGACGTGTGGTAAATTGATAGTGGTGCTTCCAGTCATATGATGGGAGTATAAGAGTAATTAACAGATCTATCGGAGAGTGATTTAGATCTTATCATTGAGCTTGGTGATGATTCCAAGGTCGAAGTAGTTGGTCGAGGAGCAGTCTCATTTGAAAGGGAGTCTCAACAACCGACGAAAGTGACGGATGTGTTGTATGTTTCAGGGTTGGCAAAGAACCTGATCAATGTCAGTGATTGAGGATAGAGGGTATGAGGTTGATTCTCAATATGGAAATGTACTCATTCATCTTAGAGGATCGGACAGCTAAGGTTATTGGGATCAACCAGGGGAAGCTATACAAGATCATGTTTCAAGCAACTCGGGCATTGATTCATAGCAGTAGCAGTGACCTGTGTGAGTTCACTTGCACCATAAGGATGGCACAAGAGGATGGCACACTTGCACCATGGGGATTTGAATGTTCTAAGGGAGGTCGTGGCAGATTTACAAGAGTTCAGTGTGGATCATCAAGGTGTGTGCAAGGGGTGTGCACTTGGAAAGTATTCGAAGACTACGTTTCTAAGCAGTGATAGCAAATCCAAGGGGATATTGGATCTAATACATCCAAATCTGTGGTCCGATGTCAATCATGTCCTTGAGTGGATACAATTACTGTGTTACATTCATAGATGATTTCTTTAGGAAGACCTGGATCTACTTCATGAAGACCAAGGATGAGGTCTTCAATCAATTTCAAGAGTTTAAGTCTCTTGTGGAAAATCAGACAGGAAGGAATATTAAGGTGTTGAGATCTGATAATGGAGGTGAGTATACAGGTAACATGTTCAAGGATTTATACAAGAAAGCAGGGATCAAGAAAGAGTTGATAGTACCTTACAACCCATAGCACAATGGGGTTGCAGAGAGGAAGAACAAGGCCATCATCGAGGATGTGAATACTATGCTACAGGACCAAGATCTACCTATCTTCCTTTGGACAAGGGCATGCAATACAACATTCTACACTTAGAACAGGAGTCCTCACAAGGTGGTTGGGGAACAAGACTCCTAAGGAGGATTTCACTAGAAAGAGTCCTAAGATTGGGCAATTTCACATTTTTTGGTGCCTTACATATTCTCCTGTTCCTTTAGAGAAGAGGACAAAACTGGAACCCACTGCAAAGAAAGGCATATTTGTTGGGTATAGTGAGATTTCTAAGGCCTATCGGATCTATAACCCTGCACTGAAAAAAAAACAATTGTGAGGTGGGATGTGAAGTTTGAGGAGGATAGGGTCTTCAGGAGGTCACATGATTCACCTCCAACAGAGGTAGAGGAGCGTGAGGTTCTAAAGATTGAGGAGAGATCTACATCATAGGTTACAGGTCCTTACTCTTTAGATTAGGAGGAGGAGCAAGAGGCTCCTTCCACACAGGAGGTCACTACCACTTTAAGGCAGAAGAAGCTAAGATGGCTTCAACAGACCTTGGAATATGCTCAAGAGCATGCACAGAATCCTAGGAGGAATTTCAAGGAGAGTAGGCCACTACAAAAGTATTCCAATTATATGGAACTTATGTGTAACATCATTGAAGAGGAGGTGTACATCGAGCATCCTCATGTCTTCGAGTTGCATGGAAGAGAGTCTCATGTATGTAGGTTGAAAAAAGCATTGTATGGGCTCAAGCAAGCTCCTAGGGCTTGCTATTCGAGGATTGATTGCTACTTGCAACAGATGGACTTTATGAAGAGTGAGGCGGACCCCAACCTTTACTACATTCTGATTGGTTAGGATCCTCTCATTCTTGTTTTATATGTGGATGATCTATTTCTTACTAGGTCACAAAAGCTCATCGAGGGGTGCAAGCGAGATCTTGCTTCGGAGTTTGAGATGAAGGACATTGGGTTGATGCATTACTTTCTAGGATTGGAATTGTGGCAGAGGACAAGACAAATTTTCCTAGAATAGGGAAAATATGTAGTTGATATCTTGAGTAGATTTGAGATGGCAGATTGCAGGCCTATGTCGACACCTATGAAAACCAACTTGAAGAAGATGGATGCTTTTGAGCCTAAGTTGGTTGATCCCACTTTGTATCGACAGTTGATTGGTTGTTTGATGTATCTGCTCAACACTAGACCGAACATGTGTTTTGTTGTCAACACCCATAGTGAGTTCATGGTTGAGCCGAGGAGGATGCACTAGGTGGCAACAAAACATGTGCTCAGGTACCTATGAGGTATAGTAGATTACGCATTGAGCTATGTTTAGGGGAATGGATTCAGATTGGTGGATAACACAGATTCGAATTGGATCAGCAGTGCAGTTGACAAAAAAGGCACCTCAAGGTGCTACTTCAGCTTGGGGTCAAAAGTCGTGCCTTTGTTCAACAAGAAGCAGAATTCAGTAGCATTGAGCTCTGTAGAGGCAGAGTATATGGCATCTAGTCAAGTGAGTTGTGAGGCCATATGGATTCTGCAAGTTACTCATTAGATTATTTGATTAGAAGTTATCGTCGACCATCATTCATTATGATAATCAAATTTGCATTAAACTCTCGGAGAATCCATCGTTCCATGACAGATCGAAGCATATCGAGATCAGGTATCACTTCATCCGGGACTATGTTTAGAGAGGAGTTGTGAAGCTTCAGTACATTTCTACAAAGGAGCAGGTTGTGGGAATCCTCACGGAGGATTTGACGAAGGGTAAGTTTGTACACTTCAGAGATAAGCTGGGGGTGGGGGAGAGCACCTTCCTTCTAAGGAGTGTTGAGTTATGTAGCTCTGACAGGTACTTTTATAGGATGTGTCTAGTGTGCAAGAAGTAGTCTAAGAGGGTCTTCTCTAGATATTAACTTTAAAGTGACTTTTATATTATAATCACCAAAAAGCAACTTAAGTTGTGTCAAAAACAAATTAAGTCACAACCATCAATCTTAAGTGATCAAGATCTAATATTGACTACCAATCACTTTGGAGATCTAGATTTAGGTTTTTGGTCATCATAAAGCTATAAAGGAGATCTAAGGAGAGGATGAGAGAAAGAAATTGTGAGAGGTTGAAGAGAAGTGAGATAATAGCAGAAGAAAGAGTAGGAGGTTAGGCACACTTGATTTTGGCATGTAGATCGAGGAAACAAGAGGATGCTCGCAGATTGAGGAGATTGGACACAACTGCAGAGGCCGTATAGATTGCGCAGGAGAATATTTGAGTTTGTTTCATTATTTCCTAGATGTTGGCATAGAAATTAAGGTAGGTTGTACAACAAAAAATAGTGCAAAAACATGTTGGCACATTTTTCGAGAGACCTGAGCTAAAAGTACAGGTTCTATAACTCCTGTAATAATTTCAAGAATTTTATGTGAGATTAATAATAAAAAATTTCTCTTACTATTTTTCCCTTTGGGGTATTTCTTGGGGTTTTTACCCAAAATATTTGTGTCAATTTCATGTGATTGGTTTTCAGTTTCCGTTGTGCATCTAATTGTTGTTAATAATCTTAGTGTATTTCTATTCATAAATTACTTTTTATCAAAAATAGAAATCATATCGGAACTTGAATAAAATTAACATGGTATCAGAGCTCTGCAGAGGCAGAGTATATGGAAGCTAGTCAAACGATTTGTGAGGCGAAGGCCATATGGATTTGCAAGTTACTCATTGGATTATTTGGTCAGAAGTTGATTTCGACCATCATTCATTGTGATAATCAGAGTTGCACTAAACTATCGACAAATCCAGTGTTCCATGATAGGTCAAAGCATATTGAGATCAAGAATCACTTCACCTAAGACTATGTTTAAAGAGGAACTGTGAAGCTTCAGTACATTTGTATAGATAAGCAGGTTGTGGACATCCTCACGAAGGATTTGATGAAGACCAAGTTTGTACACTTCAAAGATAAGCTGGGGGTGGTGCAAAACACCTTCGTCGCTAAGATGAGTGTTGAGTGTTATAAACATAAATAAACATTAAATATATATATATATATATATAATATAAATAATAAATACACATAATAATAATTAGTAGTAATAAGTTGTAACTCATTATGAAGAGTCATCCTGTGTCTTAAGTGAATATATATACAGGCATATTTATCTTTGTAAATCATCTTTCATTCTTATAATCTTATTTTATAAAAATACAGTGTTCCACAGGGACGCGTCTCCCAGGTTTGGCGGCGCGCCCCCTGCGCTTCCCACACCCCGAGGGTTGGGAGGCTCCATGGGAAACATTTCCCAGCGCCCCCCATTCTGCGAAACTTGGGGAAATGCATGTCTAGGAGTTTCCCGGGTTGTGGGGCTCCCACACGCCCCCTCTGGATAATGGGGGGCTCCCACATGACCACACCCCCCTCGAATTTTTAAAATCTTTTACTTAAAAACAAAACTGGTCCATCTTAAATTTTAGTCTTTTACACTAAATGGTCATTATAAATCGAAATAGAAACAAATAAAAAGAAACAAACATCGATATGATATGCTTGGCTATAACGATTACATTTACATTACACTAAACTCTTCGGGAACATAAGAGTTTATATGTTGGAGTTCATATTTTTATTATTTTCCTATTTTTTTATAATTTTAGAGACCCCGACTCCCCCCCCCCACGCCCCCCAAAATACCCCAAAATTTTGGGGTGTCTCTACTTGTCCCCAATGTGCGTTTCCCCGCTCCCATGCTCTTGCATCCCGGAAACTTGGTGGAACACGGTAAAAATATATTCTTTTACTCCAATATGGATTTATTCTCATCTTTTTACAGTTAACTTGTGTGAACAGGCACTTTTCACACCATTTGGTATTAGAGTTGTGTTCCTGATCCAAGGTTTTAGCCCTCATTTGTCAAATTTCTCTGGGATCATGGTCCTTGACCAAAAATCAGGCCCGTGGCCTTATTATTTTTCACACATCTGACAATCATCCTCACCCATCTCCATATCTCTTTTAATGCTCCTCCCATCTCCCTCACGTGGACTCGTCCTTCCTCCTCCCACTTTGCACACTCCAAACCAACACCTCTTCGCACATCGACCTTCCCTAATCCTACACTCCCTACCCTCTCTTTTCCCTATCCCTGTATCTGTGCACAAGATAGGGATTGTAAGGTTCAATAAGACACTATGAAGCAACACTGAAGAGCTTTCCCGGCTAAGAAACCATAATAAGTTGCTAGTTACGAAAATAAGGAAGTTAAAAAATACTTGAAAAACAGAGCAAGCTAATGAAGATATTGAAGGGAAACTGCTGAAAAAAGAAGAAGAAAATCGCTTGCTCAAAAGTTATAATCAAAATCTAAGGGAACAACTTAAGAAGCTCAAGGATGACGAAAAGTCACAAGAAGAAAAGTTTAAGAAGATTCAAGATGATAACAAGTTGTTAGAAGACAAATTAAAGAAAATCCAGAATGAGACTTCAAAATTGTCAAGAATAAATGTACAAGTTATGGAAAAAGGTCAGGATGTCAGCCCAGTTGAAGACACTGCAAACATGATCAAGAAAAATAATGTTATAAAAATTCCCTATTGACATCCAAATCATAAAAATATATATCCTAAAAGTCAAGAACAACTAATGAAAATTATTAATACCGATGCAATTAAATCTTATGACAACACTTCACCGTGGCAATACAATGTTCCATAGAGAATTGAAATAGGATGGATCGATCTATCTACATTTCAAATGTTGTGTTCAACACTTAGAAGTTCATATCATCACGTATCATCAACTACGACAAAACATAGAAAGATGTGAGGACAATTACAAGAAAAAGTAAAGATGTAAAAGTGTCTTCATCAATATGCTTTGAGGACAAATCATTTCTAAAGAGGAAGACAATGTTACAAACATAAATAACATTAAATATATATAATATATATTATAAATAATAAAAATAAATACACATAATAATAATTAGTAGTAATAAGTCACGATTCTTTATGAAGGAGTCATCTTGTGCCTTAAGCGAATAATAAATATATATATGGGCATATTTATCTTTTTAAATCTTTCAATATTATCATCTTATTTTATAAAAATAAATTCTTTAGTCCAATATGTGTTTACTCCCATCTTTCTACGGTTAACTTGTGTGAACAAGAATTGTCCACATCATTGAGTTATGTAGCTCAGACAAGTACTTCTGCACGATGTGTGTCTAGCTTGCAAGAAGTGGTCCAAGAGGGTCCTCTCTAGATATTGACTTTATTTTATAATGTTAAAGTGATTTTTTTATTATAATGACCAAAAAGCAACTTAAGTTGTGTCAAGAACAGATTAAGTCACAACCGTCAATCTCAAGGGATTAAGATCTAATCTTGACCATTAATGGCTTTGGAGATCTAGGTTTAGGTTTCTGGTTGACAAAAAGTTATTAAAGGAGATCTAAGGAGGGAATTAGACATCAAATGAGAGAGATAAATCGTGAGAGGCTGGAGAGAAGTGAGATAACAGTAGAAGAAAAAGCAAGAAGTTAGGCACACTTGATTTTGGCATGTAGATCGAGGAGATTGGACACAGTTGCAGAGGTCGTATAGGCCTGACAAACTATACAGGAGCATATTTGAGTCTGTTGTATGATTTCCTAGATGTTGGCTCAAAAATCGAGGTAGGCCATACAACAAAAAGCAATGTAGAAATCTATTGGCATGTTTTTCAAGGAATCTAGGATGAGTACAGGTTTTGTAGCTACAATAATAAATTCCATAAATTCTCTGTGAGCTGAATAATTAAATTTTTCTCTTGCTGGTTTTCCCTTCGGGGTTTTTCTAGGGGATTTTATCCAAAATACATTTGTCAATTTTGCATGATTGGTTTTCAGATTCCACCATGCCTCTAATTGTTGATAATAAGCTCAGTGTATTTTTGTTCATAAATTATTTTTTATCAAGAGTAGAAATCAGAACTGAGCTTAAAGAAAATTAATACACAAACTTCGATTGAGGTGCTATTTAGACTGTTGGAAGGACCTAGACAAATAAACAACCAAGGGGAAAGTTTTGAGGGAAAAAATGTCCATTCAAATTTTAAATCCCAAACTAGGTTTTGTATGTTCCAAGACTGCAAATCACTAAATTAGAATTGACCCATAAAATGGGCTTGACTAATCCATAGCTCCAATTGTCCACTCCAGAGAGTACCTATACCAATGAAGAAATATGTAATGATCCATTCTCGATCACCCAAGTTCACACTCCTATCATCTTATCACTCATATTCAAAGGAAGCTTCAAAAGAACAATGTGGATGAGGAGGTAACCTTCTCAACGGAGGGCACATGTGTCATATATATTGGCACTTTTAATTGAGTTATCATTAGATGTGTGTATGCTTGCTTGTTTCTTTCGTGTCATTGTGTTTGGAAATAGTATTTACCAATTTTATTTCACTAGATGAGAAGCGACATCATGGGCATGTAGAGTAGGTTCATAACCCTTCATTGGTTCCATTTAGTTTCTTAGCCTAGGTATCCTATTATAGAGTTAGTAAAGATTAAGGTAGTGTACATGTCAAACCTAGTTAATGCCTTTCACCCACCTAGGAGGAGAATAAACTAGTGCTCCATAGGGAGACATCCCGCAAGGTTGGGGTGAGCCCCCCGTGCTTCCCACACCCCTGAGATGGGGCAGCGCATGGAAAAAAATAATTCCATGGCCCCTATTTTGTGAAACGCACAATGAAACATTTAGCCAATATGTGGGAAAACAAAAAACCTAAGTAATAACAATGGTGATTAATGAATTGTGTTTGTATCATTTCGCCATTTTGAACTTAGTATTGACATTGCACAATGATGAATTTACATGGTATGAATTGTTATGATGGGATTTTTTTATAATTTAGAGATAGGTCCCCTTAGGTTAGGGATCCCAACGCCCCCTGTCCCCCTTGAAATTTCCTAAATTTGAGGGGGGGGGTGTTCATCCACATGTCCCCATGTGCATTTCCCTGCTCTTGCACTCCCATATCTTCAAAAATTGGTGGAACAATGGAATAAACCCTAGGCCCCTTCCTAGTTTGCTTGGACATCAAAAGGAAAATGGGTAATCTACTTAATGCTTCTTGTTTTTTGTTTGTATTAAGTAAAAAAGGGGTCAGTTAGTCTTCATTCTCTTTCAATTCCATCCATGTTCCTTTATTGCAAGCAGTTAATTAAATCATGAAAGAGAAAGAGGTTACTAGACCCCTCTCCTAGTGGTAAAGTTGGTAAAGTTCAAGTTGGTATTTCATCTATTTATAATTTTTTATTAGTTATTGTTCTATTATAATAGTAGTAATGTATTGAATATATTTATCTTGAAGTTGATTATAAAGTGTTGTAACCCCTCCCCTCTCTTAGTGTCATTGTACGTTTCATTGTTTTGACGCCATAAGGCACTGGTCTTAGTTTAAGAAGTTTCTTGTAAAAGGTATTTGTATGGTGTTTGAGTGTTTACAGATATCCTTCACCGGTATTAGGGACTCCCCCTTGGTCATTAGAAGTTGACCTAAAGTGTTGGGAAGTTGGGTTGTGGTGACCATGGGCGCTAGCTTCTCTCGTACGTACCACTCTTATCATCGGGATTTGTGACCTTAATCAGGGTCCTAGTGTGATAGGTAACACACCATATGGTTGGGGAAACAATTAAGGGGAAAAGCACCCAAAAGAAAATTTTGGGTCTATATTTTATCAGTTTTGTATTTTTTCAGCCAATGGCTTTTTGGCCTATTGTAAACTAATTTTGGTTAAGGAATTAAGAATGTAATATAATATAGGTTAACAATTTAGGGTTTTGGATGCTATAATATTCTATTGTAAACAATGAAGATAATACAATGAGATAGAGATAGGAGCAACTCTCATTGGGCTAGTTTTCCCCATTTAGGGTTTTTAAGGTATATTTATGTATTGTGTGTGTGCCATTGATATTTCTTTTGTTTTAGATTATGTTCGCATTTTTTTCTTGCAAAGGTTTAACAAATTCTTCATACACATGTGTTAAAATAATTAATAGATTTAACTTAATGGTATGTCAATATTTCAAATTAGCATGCATAACCAATGTAAACATAAGTTGAAATTCAAATCTGCAAGCACATAGAATTTGGTCATTTGGAACACTTTATTTATATATAAAAGATGAAGTACATTTACATATCAATAGTTCAATACAAGTTGGTACAAGTCAAGATCTCCAAACCCTAGCTAGGGAAATCATAACACAAAACCCTAGCCACCAACTCCTAACTAGGATTTTCTCCCAACCAAAGCTGGTCACTCCACCAGATATTCTCCACAAGGTAGCATACACACCAATAACTCCTTGGATTTCATCAAGCTTGTCTCATAAAATATCTCCACATTAGCTTTATTGTCTTTCTTAGGTTGCGATCTCTAGCCAACTTGCATCCCACAAGTACTTGGCAACTCTAGCACTAGACTCCAAGTCTACATGTCCATCATAGGGTTTGATTCATCAAACCCCAAGTCTTCAAATCATGCATAAATACCTTTATGGAACATCAAGATTACAATAACCAAGTCTTATTTTTTAACCTAGACAAGTGTTAACATCCCAACATGACACTTTACCCCTCAACTTGAAACAAAAATTTTGGACCACTTTTCCCATCCCAATTTTGGAGTGATAACCGCTTGGCAATCAGCCTTATAGGATTTAGTGCCTAACATGGTCCCTCTTAACACTACAAACTCAGATATTGAACCTCCCATACCAAAATTTAACTATTATAAGTGGTTAGCAACCAAAATATCCCTTACAACTATTCCTCCTTCTGACATCCCTCACACTACAAAGTCCTCCTTTCCTTGGTAACTTTCTTCTACTTCACAACATGTTTTGCATTAGAAGACTCTTTGCAACATGCCTTTGATTAAAATCGTCTTCATCATATGCTTGTTTCCTTCCAACTTGAGGATCCTCTTAAGCTTGCGACTCTAGCCTTGGCCCCATCCTTTGTTTATCCTATTGCCCAATGTTCCCCGCTCAAGATACCTTACTTTAACTTGCCCTATCTCTTCACCTAGGAGGTGTCATACTCGCTTGTGCTTGCTTTTCCACCTTGGATCCGAGTCAACCTTCCCCCTAGATTTTGATAATTTTCTATGTTGACCTTTTCCTTTCCCTTAAAATTCCCTTACAAATAAAGGGAAACATTCCTACTAGTATTGCTAGATAGTAGCTTTCTCTTTTTGTTTCGCTTTCTACCTACCTACTTTCTCTTGCATCCTACCATTTGTTTTGTCCTCTACACTTTTTATGGTCCCTGTGACCTGTCTCATTTTTTCCCCTTTTAGTTTGCATGGCCTTCTTCGTCTTGCTCCTTAAGTGATTAGTTTTTCTTTCTTACTTTTTCCTTTTTATAGTCTCCTAGTCAAACTTGTCTCTCTCAAGGGGCAAACTGCTTTGCCTTTGTTGGCCCATCCAAAATTGCCATTGTCGTCCTATTCACCCTTGCTTCATCTCAAAGAAAGGTTGCCTCATTGCTCGTTCATCTATCATTTACACCATTTTCTCCTACTCACCCTCGCTTAATCTTGAGGAAATGTTATCTTGACTTCACTGGGTTGTCTAATGTTGATGCAGTCTCTTGCTCACCCAGATTTCATCTTGGGGCAAGGTCCCCTCACCCACAGTAGATTATCTAGTTTTTGTGTTGTTCTCTTTCTCACCCTTGATTCATCTCGAGTAAATATTTCCCTGACTTTTCTATCCCTTCCAATACTGCAACCATTTCTCTTAATCACCCTTGTTCCATCCTTAGGAAAATGTTTCTTTTCCTTTGCATGCACATTCAATATTATCGTCATTTCTCTTGCTCAACTTCACTTTGTCTCAAAGCAAGGTTGATGCCTCTCCTTTGCTAGCCTATTCAACATTTTCATTGTTTTCCCCTACTCACTGTTGCATGTCCCAAATCAAGGTTGATATTTCACCTTCATTAACTCATTCACCATTGATGTAAGAACACCTTGGGACACCCCACAAAGAGCATCAACAAAGGAAATAGAAGTAGTGACTAGAAGGAGGAGATGGTAGCTGATTTGGGCCATCCATTCCCAAGCGATTTAGAGTGTATAGTGGACCTATTGGGAGGCCTGGATGAGGAAGCCCCCTTTTGGGTATATAGAAATGTTGATCATTGGATTACTAAATTATCCAATCACAAAGAGAGAGGTAGAGGGATAGGGTTCCGTGGAGTATGATAGAGATGAAAAATAAAATAAAATAAAGTAGGCCCAACATAACAATGATGTAGTGATGTTACGCTTCATCTGTACCAAGTGCACCTTCATTGTGCCCGAGGGAGAGAGAGCCATTTTTTCGACTAGGAGGGGTATTATTGAGTAATGGTGGTCATGGTTGGGCCCTTTGGTGCTTCCTTTAGGAGTACTATGGCTTAATGGCACTGTTGACTGCCCTTTGTTCGGGTTTTTAATCCGGGGGTTGGTGTCCGAGGCTCCTAGGGTTTGATCACTGGGTCACATGACCCCATGCCTTGTTTGCTTGCTCTGGTGACCTTTGCTTCAGCTGCAAGACATTCATCTCCCTTCGCAACCACTTAGGACACCCTCCTAGCCCTTCTACACAATGGCGCCTTCTATCCCTAGTCTCTTTCCTTAGAGGAAGCTATCTTCCATGCCAAGCCTTCTTGCTGCTTTCAGGAGGGCGTTGATGGATTTTATAGCATTCTCGAGGTTAGATTGGGTATAACGCCCTCCCTCTAGCTCACTCTAGCCTTTCATTTGGAGTGATTCACTCATTTTAGCAGTTTTTGGCACCTAGGGGAATAATACCCCAAGTAGCCTACCTTGAGCCTACATTAGGCTATTTTGTTATTATTATTTTGTCATAATTTTAAGTTGACATTTTATAATTTCAATTTGACATTTTAAAGGGACGTCATCCTGGATATTTTTTGTAAAAGTGAGTGTGAGATCATATAAATAGATCTCCTCACTTCATTTTAACATAAGACTCATGGGATAAAAGCACTGTGCATTTGTTCTACCCTACTAGGGCTCTTTGAAATGAGGTACCTCCTCTTGAGGAAGGTTTTTCTGGGTTAAATGACGAGTTCTTGAAGTATCTTGGTTTTGGCACTTTCTCTAAAGTTGATGCTATGATTTGTTGGTGAAACACGTGCACAAGGAAGTATCCATGTCTCATATTGATTTATCTTTGCTAAAAGCTTATGAATGATGTATGTTTGTGGATGGAATGGTAGCCATTAGGTTACATTGTGTCTTGGCTAGGTCTTTGTCGACATTTTAGTCACCTTAGTGTAGAAGAACGACTTTTATAAGAGTTCTTCTAGGGTTGAACCTTTGGACTTTAGGGTTAGTCATAAACCTAGGTTAGTCTTCTCTAGAAATAGGTTAATCACTCGTAGACGCCCTAGGTTAGGATAGGGTTTTTTAGGGTTAGTTCTCTTTGTCTTCACCTCTTTTCCTTCTTTAATACCTGGTCTAGGGTTAAATTTAGGTTATTCCTAGGGTTATTTTAGGTTAGTTTAGACCTAGATTAGGGTTAGTTCTAGGTTCCCTTTACCTCCATATACCTTTGTTGCTATCCTTTCTCTTCCCTAAACCCTAACATACTCCAAAATAGTCCTAAAAAAACTACCTCTAGGACCCTTGCTCTTCCTCCCCTAGGGTTCGTTATCCTTCTTCTAGCCTACCCTTACCATCGGCTTCCCTTTGTTAAGCCCCCTTTCACCTTCGCCTTCCCTAATCCCAACCCTCGGGTCTGCTGCTAAGGCTGTAGCAACCTCGACCATCCCTTCTTGGCCTCCTTCAAGCCTCGCCCCACTCCCTATCATTTCCTTCCTTCCGCCCTAGTTGCTAGCACCACTCGGGCCTGCTCCCTTTCACTTCTGCAACCCTCGTCTCCCTCCTTTGTCTTCATCTTTAAACCCTCGCTCCTCTTTCTTCTACCTTATTCCTTCCCTTTTTTACTTTTCCTAGGGCTGGGGCCCCTTCCAAACAACCATAGGGCTGCCCCTTTACACCTACAGCCAGATTCTTTTTCCCTCCTCCTCCTCGCGACCTGTCCCCAACAGCCGTAGGGCTTCTCCACGGCTTATTCCAAGTTCTTACCAATTGTAGAGGATGCCCTTGCAGTGGCATCCTTCCCTCTACGCGACCTGCTGCCCTTCCCTTACCCTTTTGTAACCCTATACACAAGGAAAAAACAGATGGTTAAAAGGTTAGTGTTCGTTGGTTTGAATTATAGCTAATGATGAGCTATTGGTAATCATAATACTGTTTTGTTCATAGACCATTGTTTGCTAATATATACTTTTGGTTATAGTTATTAGCATGCATACAAAGGTGGATTTTGAATGATTATTATTGGCTATATGACTAAATGAACACAGAGATGAATCATTATTGTTGTCTTAAACGTTGATGCAAGAATGATATATTACTGAATTCATGATTTGGGATGAATACATTGATGCACTTATGCTAATGATGTTGTCCAAGTGATGTTGCATGATTGGTTCTAATGTTTAATATTGATTAACACTTGATTGATTGCACTTGTTACATGACATATTATATTTTCTATTAATTGGTTAATAAAGTGGAGGACACTCTACACTTGTTGCATGTGTATGATCTAAGGTTGAAATTGGTTGTTTTCCTATCCTAGTTGATACATTATTGAAGTAAACATACTAGCTACACTTATATGATTTATATCTACACATGTAGATGTGTTTTCTTTCTCTTTACATTGAATCCAATAAGGTACTAGTCACTAACATCCTCTTAAGGAAGATATCTTTTTAGTGTTTTGGTGTCCTTCCAAAGTTGCAACAAGGATCTCCCCTAGGAAGTTTCGACTTCCGAAGCAGTTTAGAAAGAGTGGATAAGGTAACAGTGGTCACTTTCCCTACATATGTTTGTCGGTGGCTTGGACTTCCATTTCATTTGGTAACATGGTGGCAAGGACCGTATGTAAGACCTGGTCAAGGTACCACTTAGCAAGAGTTGGAGCACCATGTGGCATGTTTTCATAAGGATCTCATAAGGAAGAAGTGCTATCAAAGAATGAAGAGGGTAGTTGGCATATTATAGGAGGTTGGTGAATGAAGGTTTCATGGCAACCCAAGAGAGGAGGAAACCATATCTCTATAGAAAATAATTGGTAAGCTATGTTGCACGAAACTCTTAAAATGCCCATTTACCGATATCGAAAACTTGGAAACTTATGGGAAACCTCCAACGACCCATGAGCAGCTTGGGACCCATAGGAAATCTAAAAATACCTAGTTTATGGAAAATGAAAAAAAACCTCTAAATCACTTCTAAACCTACCTACAAATTAATCTCTCATTCCTATTTTATTGTAAGATAATGTGTTATATATATATATACCGCATTTCTCCTAATGTACCCATTTTGGGAGGGTCATGTTTCCTAGTGTTCCCATTTTTTAAAAACGTGTGCACATTTCCACGTTTCGTGCAACTTGGTAAGGGAGTTCATCCATTAGCAAAAACAATGAGAAATTGAAGGGAAGCTCTCCTGAAGAAAGGGAAAAGTAGAAGGAGAGCCAACTTGAGAAGGGAGAGGTGTCTATCAACATAGAGAAGGGTTGCAAATAAGATAAGAATATTATATTAATGTCTGACAAATGACCACAAAAGTAAGTCAATGGGAGTAAAAGATACATCCAGTGTGAATACAATGTGGGAGTGCAAAAGCAACTCCTAGGTGATGTTAAAAGTAAAATAAAGAAAGTGAAAGAAAACATGTAGCCTAGATACGTTCTAGCTATGATAATCACTAGGTCTAACTAAAACTAAATCCAAAAGATATAGAATAGAGTCATAGGTGTAGTGATACAAAGTGAGAGTCCAAGACTAGACATCTTGGTCTTAATCAAGAAAGAGAGAGAAATGAGGATGATGTCAAAGTTTCCTAGTCCCAATTGAGGTGTTAGCTCGCTATAAAAATCATCGAGAACCATAATGGGATTCATCTATATGATCTTTGGGTGGCGGGGGGGACATAAAAATGAGGAAATACTGCTCTACTACCATCCAAGCTCAGCTAAAGATAGGAGGTAATCCAATGGACAGGAGGCACCCTGCTCTAGGTCTGTTTGGGATTGGTTTGTCTATCACTACGATGATGTGCGGTTAGAGGTTTGGTCCCACCTCTCTGAACCAGTCTTGAGGATATTGGTCGACCTCCTAGAGGGGAAGTTAATGGGAGACATAGGGTTTCATCACCATTTGGTCTGAGATACTTTAAACACCCCCCTATCTCTTGTTGCTCCAATCTAGTGGGGCGACATGAGAATATGAGGTGATCCTCCTGGTGGTCTCATGGTAGGGTGGGGTATGAAAGAACTAGGATCTCTAGTTGAGTAACTCCCTAGTGAAGAGGGATATGAATCCATGATTGTAATACTGAAAGAAATTAGAAAAGTTGTTTCTCGAGTCCCTATAAAGACAATGGTATCACCCACTGATCTCACAGGAGAAGGGACACCTGAAAATTAGGTGAATCTCTATCTCTAGTTCCTAAGGGTGACACATCTAGCAAATCTTGTTTAGCTGAGGAATATGGTGAACAATCTCCACCCGAAGTTTGGAAAGTAGAGAATGTTAGGTAAATCTAGCCAAAAAGTTTTGTAAATAGAAGGTTCCAGTTACAAACTAGATAGAAACCTTGGAAAGGAAAAATATGTACTTCCATTCCTAGTCGTTGGGAAGAAATACAAGAGGTAGTTGATATAGATAAGATAAGATAATTTTATTAATGTCCAATAGGTGACCAAAAGATAGGTCAATGGGATTGTTGAGTACAATGAGCATTAAGTGGCTCGGATAAAGAAATACAACAAAAAGTAAAAACACATCGATGTAAGAGTCTAGGGAGTTCAAAACTTTGAGAACGAGTGGCCCCTTTGGAGAGATGCTCAGAGGGAAAGGTACTAGGGGTTGGAACCCAAAACGTGATGGTGTTGTTGTTGTGTCATGGTCCACTAGATCCATTTCTCCTGGTATCCGATGCCGAATGAAAGAAACTCTGAATGAAATGATGTCCAGAAGAATAGTCAAGAGGGTGCCTGGGCCATCCACAATGATGCTATATGAAGGGGGTCACCCTTCATAACTTGTAGAGGACGGAAAAGCCCATAGCTCTTGAATCAAAGAGGACACAATTCCAGCAATTGGCTTGCTGGGAAGAATCATGGTGAGAAGAAGAAGATGATAGAGTGATAGAGAAATCCAAGAAGATGGAGATCTCGGGCAAAAGAGACACAAACTTGCAGCAGATTCATGATGTAGAAGAAAAGCCTGCAGCTCTAGACAAAGAAAACCATCAACTCAAAAATTACCAGCAGAGAAGAAGATGAAGAAAGAAAAGAGCTATAGCAGACCAGCAAAGAAGAATTCTAGTTGTCAAGTGAATTTGGTTCTGCATGTTGTAAACCCAATCGAGATTGAAACCGGTGGGTGTTCTGTGTTTTGTGAAAAAGGCATTCAGCCTTGCAATTCTGGCAAGTTCCGTGGCTGTAAAAGCAGAAGCCCCTGAAAGCCCTGTTGTGATTATTATAATGGAAAGAGGTTCAGAGGCTGCATATGCACTATGTAAATTAGTTGCAGTTAATAAAAAGAATTATGCATGTTTATTTTTTTCCAGTTGTGTGTAATTGCATGCATGTGCTTTCTGTTGCTTCCAGCAGTGCTGCCTTTGTATGCATATTAGAGCAGAGTAAGGTTCTGACTCGTGAGGTTGTTAGCTGGTGGTAAGCTGTCATTTCGTTCTACGTCAAGTGCTGCCTCCTTTTTTTCTTGGTCGCCCTTGCTTCGTCTCGAGGAAAGGTTGCCTAGATGTCCAAATCAGATGATAGAAAAGATTAATCAAATGATCTATTTGATCATTCTCTGCCATGTTGGAAAAGGACGTCTCACTTCAATCATTGATGTTGTGGCATGGAACATTAATCATGCCACCAACATGCAAGGACACAACGAACTTCTAAGCCTCTCTCAATTGGAATTATCAGAGCCAAACAGTTGGAAAGGTCCAGAGGAAGTAGCAGTTTCAAAAGTGCCCACACTCTAGAGTCTACTTATTGTTAACTATCAAAACAACACCACCCTGGCCCAAATTGTGGAAAACCTTGAACAGAAGTTAAACATCATCAAACATGCCATTGATCTCCTGCTTAATTGCTTGGAGTTAAAATGAAATTTGAAGTGGGGGAATGAAGTAGGGAGCCAAATAAGATAGGGCTCAGGAGATGAAGGAGTTCATCATGGTTTAAAAGTACGCAGCAACTCTTTTCATAATGTCCTTTTTGGCTTTCCTTTTTTCCAGGGTTTTTGTTAGCAAATGTACTAAGTTTTGGTCATCGGCAAGAGGTGTTTTAATAGAATAGAGGGTATCCTAGTTTAAAATTTATATACTCCAACCTGGTATAAACAGATTTTAATCTTCAGTAATGGCCACCTCTAATGCTCTGCTATCATTGCACCATCTATTTTAAACTCTACAGTGGAAAGCAAAACTAGGCTCCTCACATTTTGTATTATCTATATATATTCTGTTAATGTAAAACTTCTTACTTGCCAAAAAAAGATGTTCAAAATATGTGATAGTAATAGTCATCTAAGAGTAAACATATATATATATATATTAAGCAAGTTCCCATACCTCTCCCAGTCGTCGAACAGCTCCAGAAATACCACCAGATAATGTAGAGAATATTGCATACCATATCTGGGTATCCATGAAGTAGATCTGTAACGGAAGCACAAATTATTGCTGAAATCTTCAATCCTACCTAGATTCTTATGATACTAGATTATATTTCAGAAAGAACAGAATTGATCTATAATAGAATTTTGCTATAGAATGGTATGTTTAATACATGCCCCCTCTGGAGCAGAAGTTTTGTACAAATGAGAAGATTTTATACTTGCCTTTCTGCAAACCTGCGACTATTACAGCTACTAACCAGTTTTAGAGGGTAGTAATTTTATCCAAAGGGAATAAATTCTATAATATTTTGAAGCAGTGCAATGCA
>LPNX010518081.1:1586796-1719693 GCA_001517045.1 Pseudotsuga menziesii
GCGATGATGAAGAATACAAGCAAACATAATACATTCATCCGATAGGGAAAAGTTGTGAAAATGCATCAACACTGATATATGTAAAAACCATACATGCAAACTAGAGATTATTAAACAGGATAGCTTGTTACAAATGGATGTAGTATTTTGGAACTCTACGATGGCTTGGCTTTGATAAACAGTCTTAGAGATTGGGAATTCAGGAGCAAACTCTTAGGCCCAGTTTGACATGTTTACCCTGAACAAGACGAAGTATTGCTGCTGTAATAAATATACTCAAGGCCTTCTCAAAAAGGTCCTTTTGAAAAATATCCATTGGAGAACCCGATCCATTCCAAGCAACAATAACCATTGCCTGCACAACAATACAAATGAGTTTATTTTACAGGAATGATATAATGATGAAACCTGGTTACAATAATAAGAAATATATACTGGATTGCCTGAAACCATACCTGTAATGCTAGAATGTAGAATGTCCACATTCGATCAAAACTTCGAAAGATGTGCCAGAATGTACGCATCTCCACAAAGTTTGTCTTTCCAGTGCCTTTTACTGTGACCTTTGTAGATGCCTTCTGGGACTGCAAAAAGTAAACACTAATGGATTTTAGCACTACTTCACATCAATACCTTACCTCATATTAATGTATCTTTTGGATTAGAAATTCATGCATACATGTGTCAAAGATCCTGGATTCGCTGATGATCTGAAGAAATCACTGTCATCACGCATAGGCCAACCAAGATGAAAACAATCAATTGACCTGTAAAATAACATAAAATAGATATAAGGTTAAAAACCAATGGATTGCATCCAAATTTGCAATTTAAATATCAATATCAACATTGCAAAGCTGCTTGTTTTTACTTTATAATCACAGCCTAGTATATTCATGCGTATGCCGTATATACTCTAATGTACTATTTTGTACAGTAATGTAATATGAGATACATTTCACATAAAAAAAAATTACCAACTATCTACAAACCAGAAATATTCATTCAGGTCGTCATAGTTGCACCAAGCTGAATGGGGTGCTGTTCCATTCCTGTTTTTCTTAGATTCCTAGAATATCAAAAATATTAGCACACATCCAATCCAGTTACGATCCTGGCATCAACATCATCTAATCTATACAAGTTCTGACATAAAAAATGAACAATGAGGCACCTCCTCAACTATGCGGTAAAGAGGTGTTATAATTTTTCTGAGAAAAGATTCTTCATCTCCACCATATGCAGGTTTGATGTTCTCTCCTGTGACAACACTTACATTTCCCACCAACATGCCATGCAGTTCATAGGCCATCTACAGAGAAATAAAAACAATAACTTCACAACCAATGCTCTATAACTAATGCAGTTCTTTACACTGTTAATAATGTAAATACCTGATATCAAATGACAGTGGAAAAGATATTTAAAACTTTGAGAAAAGAAGAATTCTAAGTTACTATCTAGGAAAAAATTATAGGAACATGTGATCAACATAGTTACATTGTGAAAAATATAACAAAGGCACTCAGGCATAAAGCGGATATTTGCAGCTTCACCCCATATTAGCAGGTAGAGTCCCATGTAAAGTAATTTACGCTGTTGTACTTCCTGTTGTACTTTTGGTAAGCTGATAAGGTACAGACAAAATTCAAACAATTCAAGCCCCATCAATTCAGACACAACCTTGAAGGTCTTTAAACTGCATAAAAGAGCTCTCTTGCATTAAGGAAATTTAAAACGAATACTGAATAACATCCTGAACAATAAATTTGAAAAATATTATGCCATAACAGACCATAAACTGTGCTTGCGACCAAGGAATTTGCACCAGTTCTTGTAGTTCTTGAACAGATTATTCATTACTGAATCTATGGAACGCTCATCAAGCTGAAAATGTAAGAGAAATATTTAGGTAGTAAACTTTCGTCACAAAGTCCACTTTGATAATACAAAAGTGACACCTAAATATTTCTGTCAGAATAGAACGATACCTACCTTGTTCAGAGGCTCTGGCTTTGGTACTAATCTGATGTGAACATTGGCTAGCAATAATATTAAATGTTCTCTTTGGTTTCTAACATTGTCCTTCTGAATACAATAAATAATCATAGAAAGAAATGATATGTCAAAGCTTTCCAAATGAACAATATTTTCATTGAACATGAAACATAAGCATGCTTTATTTAGGCTTGTCAATTCTAGTGTCAACATTACTGAAAGATTTGACCTGAAAGCCAAACATAGCCTGCAGCCAATCAAGAAGGTCTAGCTCTCCTGTCTTCTGTTGCTGCTGTTCAAGAGAGGGGGGGAAATTCAAGCCGCGAATGTTGCGTAGAGATGCTACAACAGCTTTTATCTGAGAAAGTATCCATCATTTTCAAAGATATGAGATAAAATATATACAACCTAACAATGTACCAGAATATGTTTGTTGCATAGCTTACCTTCACAAGGAAATGACAATAAGTATCTACTTGAATGAAATTTGGACTGGTGAATAATTAGTAGTCACAAGTTACAAGACATTTCTTTTGTAATTTCTTTCTGAATATAATTACCTCCTCCTGCTGCATAATGGCTTGTGAAGAACCGGCGGCATCAAGAGGAAGGATATTATAAGGTGCATATATTTCCTTCTTCTCTTGGACATCCCTGGCGGCTGCAATAATCTGCTCATGAACCAAAAGCATCATTAAGAAACTGTTTTAAAAGAAAACCCTTATAATGTGGTATAATGAATAAAGAATAATAGTACTTCTAGTTCTAGACTAGGGGTGGCAGGCACAGGGTGTGTCTTCTTTGACACTAAAGGAATAAAAGAAAATTCATTTGAATGGGGATTTTGAAAAACCACAAACAATCAGGCTGAAGTTTTGGCCCTATGGAAAGGAATATTAATTATGAAGAGTCGAGACATAAAAAAATATGACAATGGTTGGAGACTCTTTGATCACCATAATGCCACATGGTCTTTAGAACTATACCCAAAGAGCCACATCTGAACAGGTTGCTTTGTCGCATTCAAAAACTGACAGAAGGATTCAACAACATCAAGTTTTATCATTATCTCAGAGGGTTAAATTCTTTGTCCAACGGAATGGCCAACAAGGCCACCACTTGGGACGCTATGGAGAAATTTGAGGTGAGGAATTTCGTAACCTCCCCAAAGTTAATAATCCACTTCCTATTATTAAATGATCCCATTAACACATCAAGACAAGTGGCAAAGCCAAGATAAAATTAACACGCCAAGACAACATCAACACGCCAAAACAAGTGGCAAAGCCAAGACAACATGCAATAGGACAGTTTGTCGTGTTGCTCACTCGAATTCACAGGCATTCATCTTTATTAATACTGGCAAGATGGGATGGTGTAGAGCATGCAGGATTTTTACTTTGCTTTGGATTGGCATCTTGAAGTATCAATTGTATTCTAATGAGAGGATTAAGGATTAGCATCCTCTTTCTTCTGTTGAGATGGAGTGCTTTTCCAGTGGATGGAGGAATTTGCTGTCAGGTTTCAAGTTCTAGTGTGGACTCTGGAAGTGGATGCTCTTTTAAGTCCTCACTGGATGTTGCATGGAACCCTAAAATCATAGGGAAGTCGCATGGTTGTTGTTCTTGGAATTAGTCTTAGGTTAATTGTTGACCTCAAGCGCCGATGTCAGGTATTCATATGACCAATCCTAAAACTTTATATTTTCTTGGTTTAAGAAAACCTTTCCAGCTTGAAGGGTGTTACACTGCACCTGTCCCCAACACACATTTAGATGTGCCCTAGAGAGAGATGCCATTTTCTTCGATTAGGAGGGGTGCTATTCAGCAATGGTGGTCATGGCCAGACCCTTTGGTCCTTCCTTTAGGATTACTATGGCTTAATGGCAGTGTCAACTACCCTTTGTTGGGGTTCTTAACCCCGGAGTCGGTGTTTGGGGCTCCTAGGGGTTGATCACTGAGTCACATGACCCCACACTTGTTTCCTTGCACCGGTGACCTTTCTTTCAGCTGTGAGACCTTGGTCTCTCTTCATACTCACCTCATGCACCTTCCTGGTCACTCTGCACACTGGTGCCCTCTCTCCTTGGGTTGTTTTTCATGATGACGTCATCCTCCATGCCAGGTTGTTTTGCTTGTTTGGGGAGGGCGTTGAGGGATTTTCTGCATTCTCAGGGTTAGATGGGGTAAGACGCCTGCTCTCCAACTCACTCCCACCTTTCATTCGAAGTGATTTGCTTATTTTTAGCCATTTTAGTCACTTTTGGGTAAACTATGGAGAAAAAGACCCCTGTTACCCATAAATTGGATTTCTATTATTTTTGTTATAATTTTAAGTTGACATTTTATAATTTCAAATTGAGATTTTAAAGGCATGTCGGCCTAGATATATTTGTAAAGTGAGTGTGAGAAGGCTGTTTATAAGCCTCTCCTCACTTCATTTGAACATAAGACAAGTGGGATAAAACATTATGTTACTTTTTAACCCTTCTTAGGGATCTTGGAGTGATGTGGACCTCTTGAGGGGGATATCTTTCCTGGTTTAAGGAAAATCTCTAGAAGTATCCTTGGTTCATGCTCTTTGCTAAGGTGATGCTAGAATTGTCTGTTTAACACATGCACAAGAAGGTATCTAAGTTCTTCTCTTGATTTCTCTTTGTTAAATGTTCATAGATGATGCTTGTTTATGGTTGAATGGTAGCCATTAGTGTTGCATTTTGTCTAAATTAGGTCATTTTCAACCTTTTGTCACCATAGTATTGTAAAGGACGTCCTTTAGAAGGAGTCCTTTGAAGCTTGGGCCTTAGGTCTATGAGTTTTGCCCTAACTAGGTTTCCTTTAACCAACTATTGTGGCATGTTGACCACTTAACCAACTAGGTGGCCAACCATGTGCCTTGAAGATGAAAAAGAAGTACCTAATAAAGTTTTTTCAGGTGAGGTAGTTCTTCTTCTTATCTTTCTCCATGAAATTGTTGCACCTTTCCTGGGATTTTGTAATGATACGAGTGTTTTATCCCTTGAATAATTAAAATTCCTTTTTAGTGATTTTAATTATCTGAGTTTTTCACTCAAAAATACCTCCAAAGTGGTGAAAAGCGATCTAATGATCAATCCCATAGGGTGACTAAGGCCTAGGAATGTTCTATGTAACCATGCTAGACACTATCTAAAGTTTTACGGAATTTCATTAAGTTTTTCCTAGGACTTTTTAATTTTTGGTGATTAAAAATTGTCCTTCAACATTGGAAAGGGGATTAAATGGCATCTAATGTCCACAAATAGAGGTATAGGTACTCAAAATCAATGGCATGAGTCCCCCTACACCCTTGGGAAAAGTTTGTAGTCATTCAGACAAGCCTTGCGAAGGTTTTGGACACATTTTTCTAAGTCAGTCATGGAAATCAGGAAAATTAGCAAATAATTAGCAAGCCAGATTTCGGAAAAAACGCCTAAATTCACTTAGAGAGTAGAAAAATTGTTTCCTAAAGTCAATTTATGTTCCTAAGGTGACATTAGAGACAAAAATGGCCCCCCATGCAAGTGTATCACAAGTTTGAAGTTGTCTCCCTAGGGGGGATGCCCTCCCTCTTCATGGAAATTGAGATAATTAAAAATAAGCCAAAGTAAGGGGTCTCACTTTGGTGGCCCCCCCCTTTGGGCCTAAAACAAAGATTAAAAACATTAGAAGGGGGTTTCCCCCCCATTTCTATTTGATTTCTCACCCTAGGAGGCGCCCCCAAGAGAAGTGTGCCCCCCTCTTTGAGCTCCCACTCTCTCCTTTTGACAAGTGGTTTACATGCACTTGGGCTCTCTCCTCCCTCATTTCCTATTTAAGGAGGCTTCTCCTCCTCATTTGGGTTACACAAGCTTGGAGACTCTTGCTCACTCTCTTCTTGCTCTTGCTCTCATTCTCTCCCATTCTTGGCCCATTGTAATTTTCAGCCATTTGGCTTAGTTAATTGAAATATTTGGAGGAATCTTGTATCCTTTTGTGTTCTTGAATGGTTTTCTTCCATGCTCAAGTAGCTACTCAAGTTTGGGAGGCCAAGTAATCAAACTTCTTTGATTTGGTAAGGTTTATGGTAATTTATTTGCCATAGATTATGTGAGTTTTCGTTTTTGTAGTAAAGAATTTTATACATTTTCTCGGTTGAAGTTTACGATTTCTTTGCTCATTATATGAGTCTCACCCTCTTTTAGTTGTGTAGCAAATATTTTTTAAGTTGCAGATTATTTGGATTGAAGAGTGAGATTCCTTGATTGGATGTCCCATTTTTCAAATCTTGAAGAACTAAGTGCAAATTTCTCCTTCTCACATATAAATTTCAGAATATTGTTTTTAGTTTGTTGAATGTTTTAAAGTTTATTTACGCTCTCATATACTCAATTTTATTTGAAGTTATTTACTTGGCAATTTTGTATATATTTTTCACTAACATTCGAACTTCCCGAATGTGATTTTGGGCATATTCTATAATTTTCTGTTTGTTGGTTTTGAGTAGGTTGGTGATAAAACAAGGAGAAACTCTCCCAAATTCAAGCTGTAGAGGGGTGCAAAGGCCACCATAAAGGAAAGGTTTCAAGGCCATCACCAAGAAGGGGTGAAAATACTCTTTTTCTTCCTCTTTGCTCTCTTTCTTTGTCGCTGAAATTTCAGTCATTGTAACAAGTCCAAGAGAGTCTCTTGGACTTTATTTTCTTTTTCATTTCAAGTTGCATTTAAATTTCATTTGTTTGCCATCCATTGCTTGCAACAAAAGTTGGGCTTTCCCACCCTTACATAAGCAATTGTTGATTGGCTTGGGGTTAGTTTAGTTTGTATTTCTTTTATCAAAATTTTATTTTCCCACAACTTGCAAGTGATTCGGCTTTTCCATCCTTGCGAAATGGTGTCGGCTTGTATTGTATTGTCTTTTATTTTCATATTGACCACACCTTGCATGTGAGTTGGCTTCACCACCCTTGCAACATCGTGCTGGCTTGTATTGTTCATAGTTATTAATTATTTGTTTTGTTTAGAGTGAAATAAACCTTGCCTCGCTTTGGCCCCTTGTCGGTTCGTCCGATCTTAGGTGAGAAGAAAGGGTGAGAGATTGAATTGGCTAGAATAATAGGCACTTTAACCAATTATTGCAAAATTGAGAAAACAAGGATTCGTTATAGTGCTAGAGGGGTAGAGGTTGTTGGGAGCCTTGTGGCACTTAGTTTCCTCTTTTTGAGCACTGTAATATCCCAAATACGGATATTCTCTAATGTTCTATGATAGTGTTGACTCGCACACTCAATCTCATACAAATTTCTAAAAAAACTGTGCATGCAAACTCACCATGCAAAAATACCCTAAAATATAGCTGAAATAGGGTTAGGGTTTGCCAGAAAGAAATTAACACTTACCACTGATATTTTGGCTGATAATGACTCCAGAGATAGCTGCATGCATAAGGATCCAGATGGGTGGTCTAATAATGCTCTTTTCCTCTGGTGTTACTGCCCCGCAATACCGTAAAAACCCTCCAAACTGAAGGTGAAGTTTTTGTAGGAGGAGAGATCCGTTCGGGCTGAAACTTTCTGAGCTTGTCCGTCTGTTGATGCCGAAGAGATGTCCTGGCACATGTGGAGGTTTGGCTGCCTTTAAGTGCCTTAGCGAATTGATTAGCAGTTCTGTTGCTCACGCCCCCAACTGATCTGTTTGGTTGATAATTGCTCCAGGTGAGCAAACTGATGGCTGATAATCACTGCATACCGTAGGATAGGCCTGCTGAGAAAGAGGAAGCTGACATGCGGAGGAAAGACTGGGTTTTGTGGTCCCAGCGAATCCTTCTGTGTTTTCCCTGCTACTTCCGGTTGCAAACGTGGATCTACTAATAACCCTTCGGAATGTGTTGGATCTCTGAATACTGTAGTATATGATGGATGCAATGGATAAACCTGGATGATCTATCCCAATAAGAGACTAGGTTAGATATCTCATTGTCGAACCCTCGCTAGCTGAAGGCACCGTCTCCAACCCCAACTGCCACGGCTGCATGCTGTGCTGCTGCTCGAAACTCCAGAATCAATCAACAATAACAATAGATATTCTCTTTGGTCCAATAACCCTTCTTAAATAGAATAACATGTAATTTTAGGGTTTGCAGGTCAGTTTTAGGGTTTACACTTCACTTTTGCATGCATGCAATTCTAATTTCATGTTGACTTTAACACTAAAATAAGGCCTACATGCTCCGCATGCTTTATGATATGAAATCTTATGGCCTTCTTACTACACTGATGACTTAATAATACTGAATTGATGTACCTTTCTGCTCCTAGTGCTATTAGTCCTCAATTATTCCCTTTTTAAAAAAACGAAACATAACAGTCCTCCCTCACCAAAGATTGCTTGTCCTCAAGCAATGACAACGAAAATCCACAATCAATCAACTGAACCAACTGAATCCGAGGATGATCCCAGGGTCCCAAATTATCCTAGGAGATTTGTAGCACCCTCTGTTCAAAACACTGCATTGTATGGTACCATCACCAGAGACCTCCTGAAAGCATCCTCTAGCAATCACTAAACTGTTAGTCACTGTAATTCCAAGGATCTAAGAATTGCAGAGGTCAAAATGCATCCACCGCTACCTTGCGTAGTATCGACACAAGGGGCATCCTGTAGACTCCCAAGTAACGCCATCAGTAAACACTGTATCCACCCCTCATCAGGTCTCCCACCTGGATCCCAATGCAAACTTGTGCATATTTCATCCCAATTATCTGAAGGATCTTGTGGGACTATACCCTTGGCTAGGAATGTCCTCTCAAGAATCACCCACTCAATAGCACACCAACTCTTAATCTCTCTCCAATCCAACCCCCGAAAAGGACCTCGTCCATAAGCACCATCACAAGGAATAATCTTACCAAGCTGACATTCTGCCCTTCTGATTTCAACTGGAATGCTCATATACTGCTGCCCAATTTCTCGATCCTCGCCAACTTGTAAAAACCATCCGCCATTATGCAAATGTGAACTCAAGCTACTGCAAACCTTGTCTATGTACTCCTGAAGAAGACTGTTTTGAAATGCAATAGTATATTTCTTTTGCTGCCCCATCAAGTAATCTAACTGTTGTTCAATACTAGAAATCCTGACCGCTGACTTGGTACATACAACTCGAAGAACTGTAAGCTCAACATCTCGTTGTATTATGGTGTCTCGGAGTATATTGGTCCTCTCTTTCATTGCTAGAATGATTTCTTTAACACATTCAATCTTCTTTCGGTGACTATCATCTGGAAGCTCTATCTCATGCATGTATAAACTCTCCCTAACCTCCATGTGTGACTGCTCACTGTCTCAACTGTTGTGCTCATTGCCTTGTACCTCATGTATTTCTCCTGTCATAACTGTCTAGGCCCCTGTTATAGGTGATGAAGACTGTACCAACTCCAACTCATCACATGGCTTGTACACAATCCAATTAGCGAATGTGCTTGTGTCGCTAGACTCACAAGATAGCTCTAATGCTATCTCCTCATGCACATCCTCATCATGTACTGCTATCCTCTGAAACTCTGAAATAAATGCATTTGCACTACCTATCTGCTTGAGTTGTGCCAGCTCTCTAAAGTGTACCTCAGGGTCCTTTCGATCAAACCGCTCAATGAGCCTCTGTGTAAAATTTGGGTACAATGTGATGGTATTGTGACCCAGTGTCACTAACCCGTGGTACCACCACTCATGGGCTTCTCCATCCAAATGCAAAGTAACCAATTTAATGGCATTTGTCTCAATCATGGGGTTGAGCTGGAAGTATGTATCTAACTTCTGCACCCAATTCTGGGCTGGGCCACCCTGGGTACCCTCAAAGGTAGGGATAGTCAGTTTCCCTACGGTGCGATGTAACTCATAGTTCTGGGTGAATGGCCTATTATAAGCTCTGGGTTTGTTCTTACTTTTAAAGTGGCAGAAGTCAATGAAGGTCATGGCTGAATGGAAGTCATCTCCTAAAGCTCTATACTCTCTCAGATAAGCAGTCATGGATTCTTCTGGTTCTACTTGTGCTAGAGGCACTATAGCTGGACTATCTAAGAATTGAGGCATGGTAGGTCGAGAAGGCTTGTTGTATATATGGGGATGGCTCTGCATGTTGGTATGTAAGTGCTCCCCACTACTACTGGTGGATACCCTATCACTATTGGGAAACAAGGGACTGTGTGGGGTGGGGACCCATTTTTCTCTGTCATTTGCCTGAAGGTACTCATCATTTCTTTTTGCCCAGTAGTGAATTCTTTTATGGCTGATATGAGACTGTTGAAAGTTGTTTTATGATCATCGGCCATTGTTTCTTTGCCCTTTACGAACTGATACTCTATGTCCTCTAACCCCTCTTCTCCTCTATCACTATTTCTAAACCTCTGTCTCCGGTAAGTAATGTTGTATGGTTTTTCTGAATTCATTTACACTTTTGCATGCCCACAACTGGCCAAGAACATGCTCTGATACCACTATAATATCCCAAATACTGATATTCTCTAATGTTCTATGATAGTGCTGACTCACACACTCAATCTCATACAAATTTCCAAAATAACTGTGCATGCAAACTCGCCATGCAAAAATGCCCTAAAATATAGCTGAATTAGGGTTAGTGTTTTGCAGAGAGAAATTAACACTTACCACTGATATTCTGGCTGATAATGACTCCAGAGATAGTTGTATGCATAAGGATCCAGATGGGTGGTCTAATAATGCTCTTTTCCTCTGGTGTTACTGACCCGCAGTACCGTAAAAACCCTCCGAACTGAAGGTGGCATTTTTGTAGGAGGAGAGGTCCGTTCGGGCTGAAACTTTCTGAGCTTGTCCATCTGTTGATGCCAAAGAGATGTCTTGGCACATGCGGAGGTTTGGCTGCCTCTAAGTGCCCTAAGGAATTGATTAGCAGTTCTGTTGCTCACGCCCCCAACTGATCTGTTTGGCTGATAGCTGCTCTAGGTGAGCAAACTGATGGCTGGTAATCATTGCATACCATAGGATAGGCTTGCTGAGAAAGAGGAAGCTGACATGCGAAGGAAATACTGGGTTTTGTGGTCCCAGCGAATCCTTCTGTGTTTTTCCTGCTACTTTTGGCTGCAAACGTGGATATGCTAATAACCCTTCGAAATGTGTTGGATCTCCGAATACTATAGTATATGATGGATGCAATGGATAAACCTGGATGATCTATCCCAATAAGAGACTAGGGCATATATCTCAGTGTCGAACCCTCGCTAGCTGAAGACACTGTCTCCAACCCCAACTGCCACGGCTGCATGCTGTGCTGCTGCTCGAAACTCTAAAATCAATCAACAATAACAATAGATATTCTCTTTGGTCCAATAACCCTTCTTAAATAGGATAGCATGTACTTTTAGGGTTTGCATGTCACTTTTAGGGTTTACGCTTCACTTTTGCATGCATGCAATTCTAATTTCATGTTGACGTTAACACTAAAATAAGGCCTGCATGCTCTGCATGCTTTATGATATGAAATATTATGGCCTTCTTAATACACTGATGACTTAATAATACTGAATTGATGTACCTTTCTGCTCCTAGTGCTATTAGTCCTCAGTTATTCCCTTTTTATAAAAACGGAACATTACAAGCACCCTACTTGTCCTTGGGATTGGCTTGTGGAGCTAGGAGGGAGCCTTGTGCTCTCTTGTTGAGCACCCAACAATTTCTCTTAATTGAGGGATAAGGGTTAAAGGTAGAGTCTAGACATACTATTAGCTTTACTTCTCTTGTACAAACATTAATCCCTTAAGTTGAAGAAAGACCATAAAATAAACTAAAATCTACAGGAACACTTGCAAAACATGGTCATTAGAGAAGGCCCTAGTTCGCCAAACTTTGGAAGGACCTCTCAAGAGGAAGGTTGGTCAACTTCCTTGATGACCTAGGGTTAGGGTAAAACCTTAAAACCCATGGCTTATCTTCATCTACAACTAAATTGCATTTTTATATGTAATTATTGTAATTTGCATGGCAGATTAGGTAAAATTTAGGTCTGCAATTTTATGTTGAGAACCCTAAAAATCAAAAAATAATTTTCTTCAAATTTCGGGCCTCCCTAAAATTTCGGCCCTCTCCTACAATTTTGGCTTTCCTTATTTGCCCCTAAAAACCCTAGGGAGAAATTTGTGGAAGCCCTAAAATCCCTAAAATCTGAAAATTTTTAAAAGAGGGGTCCTAAAAAGCCTGAAAAATCAGATAAGTTGAAAAATATGACATTTTTTGGTAATTTGGAGTGCCCTAAAATTTCGGCCCTCTCCTAAAATCTCAGCTCATCTTTTTGAACACTAAAACCCCTAGGGCATCACTTTTTAGGTCTGCATTTTTATTGTAAACCATAGTTTTAGTAAAAACAAAAATTTAAAAATCCAAAAAAAATGTCTTTTTTTGTTTTTTTTTTGGACCAGGCAAGGGCCACGGCCTCCCCTAAAACAAGCATCCCAAAAGTCGTCAACTTTGGGAGGTAGCCGTGGTTTGGGATGACTGCTACAATCGTTGGGCTGCCTTCTTTTCCTACCACAGCGAGCCACAAAAAGGGGACTTTCCCTCCATAAAGGGGATCCCCTTACCTCAAACAAACCTCTGAAAGTGAATTTCAAGCCTACAAAGGTTGCCCTCCTGCTTGCTGCTACTGCTGCAAAATATCCACAGGATTTACAGACCTAATTTACAGTCATAGAGAATTCAAACTGTTAGCATATCAATACTTTATAAGTTGTACTTATTCAAAGTTTGTTCCTACTGCTTGAAACCATTTTGTGATTGCATATTTTCTCTTATTGGACTGTTAAGTAACAAGGGTCAATAAAATTAAATGTTGATACTATTTGTGAATGGCGCATTATTATATCATAATGATTGGAAATGCTTAAAGCACTAATTCAAAATACAAGTGTTGGTCCAATGCCACATTTCTCCTTCTCTGTCACACAACTATTGGTGCTGATACAAATCAAAAGTAGAACTATTGTAGAGGTACAGTGATATCATATCTGAATGGTTTGATGTTGGCAATGTTTACAGAGATTTGACAATACTCTCATTTCAATCAATGCAATTGCAAACACATGATATTAATGTTGAATGTTGATCCTAAATGCTTATGATAACTGATAGTTGGTGGTAAATTTGGAACCATATATATGTATTCAAATTTACCGACACATGCTTATCCTGTTTAATACATAATGTTGTAATCCTTAGTGCTGATGGGTTATTGAATTCACTTGGATACTGTTTATCTCTTGGGATATAAGTATTATTTTATACTGAAATGTATGCATAAACCTCTATCATAAGCAGTCTCATATCCATTCTTCAGTACCTCATTTAGACTAGTGCCTAACCAGAATTACACTTGACATGCTTTCTTCATTCTCCGCTTGACTCCATAAAGGAACCGATCTATTGCTTGAGGCTGTGGAAGGTGTTTGGTGTATTATTGACAGGAACTCAAATAAGGGCTCTCCCCTTGGAGGTCAAAACTCTCTAAAGAATTTCTCGAAAGAGTGATCAAGGTGATATTGGGTCACATCTTCCTAAAATTGCTTGTTAGACAACTAACCCTGCTAGTTTGTCCGATAACATTTTTGGTGCCATTGTCGAGGACCTCAAGATTGTTGAGGTAATTACACCCTTGGCAAAAACAACACTTGGTAAGTCTTAGGGTAAGTCCTTTTACATGATTTCATATATAATTCTTGTAAGGGCTAATCTGTAGGCTTATCCGGCGACTCCACAAAGAACTCAGCCCATCAATTACCATCTTCTTTGGTGCATTCTTGTTTAGTACTTTGGTGAGATTGTTTAAGTCTAACTTGGGAGGTATCACTTGGCGACTCCCACTGAATAAAATAAAAGAAGTACTCTACAAGGACTACAAGGAAGCCAAATGATATGGCACCTTCTTACGAATTGTGGATGTATATATTGGATTTTTTACACATTTAGGGTTATCTACATCAGTATGCTATTAAAGATGATGGGAAATCACTTTTTCCATTATTTCATGAATATAAGTATCAAGTTTCTCCAAGGAAGTGACATCGTACATGAAGACATAAAAATGAAGTTTTTTTCGAGTGTCAGGAATTGGTATGAAGGATTTCCTCGTAAAACATTTTCTTCACTCCAGTAGTTGATCGATTCATTTAGTAAGGATTCGGATTACGATATGGACGAACATGTAAGAAAGGTCATGATCAACCATATGTGAGAAGAAAAATTGGGAAATATCCTGAAACAAGATGTTCCTAATGAAGAAATCAACGAGGATATTCAAGGTTACACAAACCATGGGTGCGATCGAAATCGATTAAAGAATCTGATACGGGTGAGGTACTCATCCCAAAATTAGGAATCAGGGATTCAGAACCCTAACCCAAATTAACATTAATTATCCTATGTAAACAACTTTATATTAGTCAAAACGAGGTGGAAGAATCCAAGAATCCGATTCGGGTGCGGTTAGGCCTAGGGCCAAATCCGGTAACTATGAGGGTATTCCTTTTGAATTTAAAGATCCTAATAAACCGACAGATGCGAAAATGGAAATAGATTTTGCTCCTCTTAATTTGTCAAACTTTCCAAAACATTCAGATAAGTTACCAAATATATTATGGCATGCCTTCAAGGGTGACCATGATAATGTCGTACACCATGTCAAATGGTTTATGACTTTAGCTTCAAAGTATGGTATTAAAGAAGAAGAAGACGTTTACATGAGATCATTTGTTCTTTACCTGGGAGGAAAGGCTCTTACTTGGTTCGTGGGCCTAGACAAAGGAACAATTTCGTCCTTTGCAGAATTGGTAGAAACATTCTACAACTACTGGGATCCAAAGCAACAGAATAAATGGATGCCTCATGTTGAGCATGCAAGGAACTTGTTCAATAATGAGACCCAAAATGAAAATCAGGTTGAAGAAGCTATTGTTCAAGATCTAATTGATGATATCTCGAGCATAGTATCTGAAGACGAGGTTCCTCATGCAAACAAATATGATTGTGATCATACATACGAAGACCAAGAAGTCCTAGTTGAAGAAGTTGAAGATCAAAAGGAAAGGGTGAGTTCTCCTTGCCAGCACAACAATTTCTTGGGACATAATGACAATTATGGAGGACAATGATTATTGGATGTTCATGGGTCCACCTCTTTATGATTCTTCGAGACCTGGTAGTATTGTTTCCAGACTCTACAATGATGAAGAAGTACTCGATGAAGCTAATACGGATCAACATGAGCTAGAATTTGACACTATTTGGGATGAAGAAATTTCAATTACCTCAAGCAAGGATATTGAAGACATACTCTGTGAGGGCCCTATTGAGCAAGATATGATTATTCCATCTCCTTATGATGCTGACGACGAAGAATGGGTCAATATTTTTTCCATTACAGTTGAAGATGAAGCATCGCTAGGTGTCACAGATGATTGATATACACACATGCCTCAATATGATACAAAGTGTGAAAATTCGGGAAAACACGCTCTCGACGATGTGCCAGACAACTTAGTTCAATATTTCTTGCCTAGCACTGAGAGAAGTGTGGTATGTTATACAGAGCTGACTGGGTTGTCATCCCTTCTAGTGGGTTGGGCCTACTATTCTCTGCATCCTATGATGAGCCTAGATCATCATTCTCAGTCGTGTTCCTCAAAAAATATTGCAAGAGTTGTTCATCCTTTTATATCCTATATCGATAAGTTCCCAATGATTCATTTCAACAAGATCAAAAGAGGTATGATTTTCATTCTTAAGTTTCACAACAGTTATTGTTTATCTTTTTGTTTGAAGCATGAAAGCTTCAATCTTATGGATAACAATTTCAAAATTTTAAAGAATATTGAAGGTACTAACATAGATGTTCCAAAGATGAAAAGTGTGTTTCTATGTCCAAAAGAATGTTTGAACAAGTACAGGAACAGGTTGCGGATGACATATAAAGATTTGCGAGGCCCACCTTTACAAATGGCCTTTCAAGTTCAAAATCAGATGACCGGTCTCGTACAAAATTCTTCCTCAATACTGATGTATGATGGAGGGGACCCATACATAAGTCCAATAGAAGCATGGATAAATGAATCTTGTCAGAGTAATATCAAGGCTTCCTCACCCCTATCGTCGTCGGGTTTTTATACCCTACCCTAATGAAGATCCTAGTATGTACTCAACATATCATTGATGAGATTTTATCATGGATTTTCCTTAAAGACAAAGGTAAGATATTTGGTATGAATTGCCTACTCAGATGGCTACATTGGTGGTGTGATTTCACTTAACCTATTTTTATTACCACGTTTAGGGTAGGTAGGGTTAGTTTCATTTTCAGTTAGGCATATATTTACTCTTGCATTGCATTTTACGATTTAGTTACTTCATCTCATTTTTTAACAAGGACAGAAGTGTTTGCCTCATGAGGCTATTGTCTCTTTGGATATTTGATGTGTGTGTAGGTCTATAGGTACCAGAATATTCACAAGTCCTTGAGCACTCCTAGGAAGAGTACTCGTCCCATAGTTGGATCCAGTGTTACGCTGCACCTGTACCAAGCGCACCTTCAGATGTGCCCCAAGGAGATAGATGTCATTTTCCAACTAGGAGGGGCGTTATTTAGCAGTGGTGATCATGGCCCGGCCCTTTGGTCCTTCCTTTAGGATTACTATGGATTAATGGCAATGTCGACTGCACTTTGTCGGGGCTTTTAACCCTAGGGTTTGCATCCGGGGCTCCTAGGGGTTAACTACTGAGTCAAATGACCCCGCACTTCTTTCCTTGCACCGGTGACCTTTCTTTCAACTGTGAGACCTTGGTCTCTCTTCATAGTCACCTCATGCACCTTCCTTGTAAATTTGTACATCGACGCCCTCTCTCCTAGGGCGATTTTTCATGATGACATCATCCTCCATGCCAAGTCGTTCTGCTTGTTTGGGGAGGGCGTTGAGGGATTTTATGCATTCTCGGGGTTAGATGGGGCATGACACCCTCCATGAAGCTCACTCTCACCTTTCGTCCGGAGTGATTTGATTATTTTTAGCCATTTTAGTCACTTTTGAGTAAACTGCGGGGAAAAAGACCCATGTTACCCATAAATAAACTGGATTACTATTATTTTTGTTAACATTTTAAGTTGACATTTTATAATTTCAAATTGACATTTTAAAGATATGTCGACCTGGATATATTTGTAAAGTAAGTGTGAGAAGGCTATTTATAAGCCTCTCCTCACTTCATTTGAACATAAGACAAGTGGGATAAAACATTGTGCTATTGTTTTACCCTTCTTAGGGCTCTTGGAGTGATGTGAAAATCTTGAGGAGGATATATTTTTTGGTTTAAACGAAAATCTCTTGAAGTATCTTTGGTTCATGCTCTTTGCTAAGGTGATCCTAGAATTGTTTGCACAAGGAGGTATCTAAGTTCTTCTCTTGATTTCTCTTTGTTAAATGTAGATAGATGATGCTTGTTTATGGTTGAATGGTATCCATTAGTGTTGCATTTTGTCTAAACTAGGTCATTTTCAGCCTTTTGTCACCATAGTATTGTAGAGGATGCCCTTTAGAAAGAGTCCTCTTTGCCTTAGGTCTTTGATTTTTTCCCTAACTAGGATTCCTTCAACCAACTCTTGTGGCTGTTAGAGAAGGCCCTAGTTTGTCGAACTTTGGAAGGACCTCCCAAGAGGAAGGTTGATCACCTTCCTTGATGCCTAGGGTTAGACCTTAAAACCCGTGGCTTATATTCATCTACAACTAAATTGCATTTTCATATGCAATTATTTCATTTTGCATGGTATATTAGATTAAATTTAGGTATGCAATTTTATGTTGAAAACCCTAAAAATTAAAAATTAAAAATTTCTTCAAATTTTGGGCCTCCCTAAAATTTCGGCCCTCTCTCCTACAATTTCGGCTTGCCTTTTCCTACAATAGTGAGCCACAAAAAGAGGACTTGCCCTCCATAAAGGGGATCCCCTTACCTCAAGCGAACCCCTAAAAGTGAATTTCAAGCCTAAAAGGTTGCCCTCCTGCCTGTTGGTACTGCTGCAAAATATCCACAAGATTTACAGTCACAGAGATTTCAAACTGTTAGCATATCAATACTTTACAAGCTGTATTTATTCAAATTCTATTCCTACTGCTTGAAATCATTTTGTTATTGCATTATGCATATTACCTCTCTTATTGGACTGTTAAGTAACAAGGGTGGATAAAATTAAATGTTGATGCTATTGGCGAATGGTGCATTATTACGTCATAATAATTGGAAATGCTTAAACCACTAATTCAAAATACAAGTGTTGGTCAACTGCCACATTTCTCCTTCTTTGTCACACAACTACTGGTGCTGATATAACTCAGAAGTAGAACTATTGTAGAGTTATAGTGATATCATATCTGAATGGTTTGATGTTGGAAAAGCTTACAGAGCTTTGACAGTACTCTCATTTCAGTCAATGCAATTGCAAACACATGATATTAATGTTGAATGTTAATCCTAAATGCTTATGATAACTGATAGTTGGTGGTGAATTTGGAACCATATATATGTATGCAAATTTACTGACACGTGCTTACCTTGTTTAATACATAAAGTTGTAATCCTTAGTGTTGATGGCTTATTGAATTCACTTGGATACTGCTTATATTTTGGGATATAAGTATTATTTTATACTGAAATGTATGCATAAACCTCTATCATAGGCAGTCTCAGATCCATGATTTAGTACCTTATTTAGACTAGTGCCTAGCCGGAATTACACTTGACCTGTTTTCTTCAATCTCTGCTTGACTCCATAAAGGCATTGATCTATTGCTTGAGGTTGCGGAAGGTGTTTGGTGTAATTATTGACAGGCACTCAAATAAGGTCTCTCCCCTTGGAGGTCAAGACTCTTTGAGGAAGTTCTCAAAAGAGTGATCGAGGTGACATTGGGTCACATCTTCCTACAATTGCTTACTAGACAACTAACCCTGCCAGTTTGTCCGATAACAAAGGGTATAATTTTCTTCAGTTCAATAATTGTAATACTTTGGGGGAACTATGTAAAATCACATAGCAAGGAGTTATCTTAGGCATTCCTTGTGTATAGCTTAGGAATTTCACATCAATGGTTGGTTGATTAAGAGAACTACGAGACTAGAAATTTAATGGGATAGCTTAGGAATTGTTATTATGGATAACTATGATCATTTGAATTTCTCTACGGAACAACAAGTGGTCAGCCAAGTCCCAGAGTACCTCTGACAATTGAGCAGTGAGACCTCGGGTCCCCCCTCAGCCTCCCCTTATGGGAGACCAATTGATTTCATCGAGACCAGTTCATGGTTGTCAAGCCATACATCAGTCCACACATTCTCAGAGCATTAGAAGGACCTGTTCTAGGCGAATCCACAGCAGGGTACCTCCATCCTGACAAATCTCTACCCTGCCCTAGCAGAGTAGCCATTGATCTATCCAGAGTTTCTTTCTTTCAACCTCATGTTAGGAGTATCCCTCGCTCCTACATACCCCCTAGGATCATACAGTTGAACACCCTAACGGCTCCAGAGGACCCCGATATTGTGCAGGCCCCCCTCGTCCTGGCCTATCATTTGTAAGCATTCTTGACACCACTGGCATCATCTTCAGTTTTCTCTTGCGATCTCTCTCTATACAGTTTTTTAAGTTGTTTAAGTTGTCCAGGCGTTGGACACACTCACTTAGTATTCTGCATCCCATACCTTTGATATGGATATTTATACATGTTTATGACATAGTACTACTGCATGTATCTTTCTTTCTTTCTTTACTCTAATTTATTAAATATTTTGCCTTAGCTTCGGTATTTTCTAGGAGCTGCACTTGCACTCCCACATTGTAATTGTATTGGATGTATCCTTTTAGTCCCATTGACCTATTTGTGGTCATTTGTTGGACATTAATACAATTATCTTATCTTATCTTTATCTGCATTCTCTGAACACTCCACTCTCCAAGAATCAGTTTGGATATGTGAACGCCATTTTGAAGGTATGGGGAAGAAAGCATCAGGGAGAAATTGGAGGAGGAAGAAGATATGATAAAGGAATTGCAGGAGAAAGAAAGGTATTTGAAGCTGGAGCAAAAACCTAGGTATTTTTTATTGGCCAATATGTAAGTCTTTACACAAGCCAAATAGTTAATAAGGGCAGTATACTTTTTAAAATATGGCAGATAGGAAACAGTTATCAACATATTCTGAACTCTTTTGAGGCTTTTTGGACAGTGTTTCCCCCTTTCTTGTTTGTATTGAAAGGTTGGACGCCTCTCCTTTAATTTTAATACAAAAGGTAACTATTTCTGTAAAAAAAATTAATAGACTGCCATTAAAAGAGAAGAATGCCCTGTGTACATTATAATCGTAACTGTTTACCTCTGGTGACACTTCTTCGACTTTTTCACTTCTGTTGACAGCACATAATACCTCAAAAAGCACTCCTGCAGTCTGATAAGCTTTTGCAAGCTGAGCCCTACTAAAATAAAGGATCATTAGAAACAATACCTTCAGTAAAGGGGAATTGAAAAACTTGTTGATCATAAAAATTGTGGCTGATATTGGGATTCAATGTAAAAGATTCCCATATTTAGTAGTAGTTACCTGTCAGCCTGTTCCACACTATCAAGTGCCCTGACATATTGTTCATAATACTGTTTATAAAAGCTAGCAATTTCTCGTGCATCACTCTTTTTTATTCTCACAGCTAGTGTTGGCACATTATCCTGTTAAGAACAGTCAAGAAAGCAGTAAGCAGATAGTATAAAGTTATGAAAGAAGTCGGTACTGCACAAAAAATATATTTTGTAGGATCCGATCTGAGATATTATTCAAATAAACGGAAATTATTACAAATGAACTGCTCGTTCTAACCTGACTGGAAGAAACATTCTTGCATTCCCCACAGTCAAAATGAAAGAAATTTTAAGCCATCACATCAAGTATTAAGATTAGCTCTCAAAAACATCAAAATATCTTTAGATATAATTATTTGTTGGACTTATTAACTCCTACTTGTTTAATGTGTGATTCTTCAACATACTATAAGGTTGTGGTTTCTTAATGTATTGGTTATTGTAAAGCAGAGTTTATCCCTACATATGTGTTTGATTCTAAGTTTTCAGAGGTTGTTAGATCTGGTTGGACTTGAGAGATTCTCTCCAACTAGTTAGATCCTTTTTGGGTTTGTGGTCGAGATATTTTCTCAACAGTTTGTCAATGTGGCTAAAAGATTGTGTGCCTATCTTGAGGCAAAGCTTGATGTGTAAATATGTAACATTGTTTAATGTTAATATATCAGTCAGAACAGTTTTTGTGTGTGAAGGAAACAATATCTATTCTCCCATTTTTTGTCATGGTATCAGAGTCAGTCTGGGCTTAACTCCATTATGGGAGGCCTAGGAACCTGAGAGAGTGAGTTTTGAGACTATATCCTCTGTACATATATAGGATTAACGTAGGATAGTGGATTGGTTTTACATATATATGATTAACGCAGGAGAGTGGATTGGTTTTATATTTTAGTTGACAGTGGAGTGATTGCTATATTGTTTCTGCATTTGAATTTTTGAGCCATTTGAATTTTTGAGTTAGTTTTTGTGTGCAGAGAGAATTGTAAAGTTTGTTAGTGCTGTGTAATAAATTTGCTACTAAAAAATTCTATAGAGCATTGTGAAGGAAAGCCACCGAAGTGAGCATCATTGATGTTGAGGAGATCCATGGTTGGAAAGAACAACCACCAGTAATCACAAAATAGTGGAAGTTGCCTTTCATCGAACATTTAAGCAACCTGCGCAGGTCAAGGGAGCCTTTGTCAAAGGGTGTCTTGCACATTCGAGCTGACACAAACCTACTAAAGCTGCCATAGAGCTTCCATAGAGTTGAGAAGTCGCCGCCCAGCTATAGCAGATATCATGATAAGGAGCCATCTACTTGTAGCGTATGCTCTAGAAATCAATTAAAAAGTTCAATTGGAAGTCCCATGGAAGAGGTCCCCAATAGGCTCAAATAACTAATCAGTTATCAGATCTATTGGTGCTCGTGTTCGTCTGCAGATGTGAGTCAAAGATTCAAAATCGAACGCTGCAAGGAATCTGTCATTTCTCAATCTACTATCAACCACAACCTTGAGAAATCAAAGTCATTGTCTTGGAGGAAGAAATTGTGCCCTACTAACAATCTGTTGAAAATTATGAATGACTGAACTCGCCCATCATCGATATGCAATCGATCTCATCAAGATCAACGTCAATCAATCTGCCTATTTGCGACTCCAGGAAATCAACAAGGGAGGCCCCAGCCAGTTGAAGTGGCCTTCTGTTGTAAGCATTACACAACCTATGATGCGGACAATTGGAAGGGTGTACGAATCTACTCGCCGGATCTGTGAGGATGTTGTGACGGTTGGTCAAATCGCATTATGTTGTGATGGTTGGCCAAAATGGTCATCGAGATTCAGTACATGAGAATGCCGCCCATACCTCTGATTTCTGTTATTTTCAATTGCATGCGATCATTTTGTGTTTCTAGTAGATTTAGCAATTGTTTCCACCAGTTTTATTAGCAGATACAAAAGAGGCTTTAATCACCTGCGGAGGTTTGTAAATGATGATACTAAACCATGGAATGATTTTGTAGTGTGAAGAAGATGAATCTCCAAAGCCAGAGGGGGGATTTCAAGGTCAATTCAATATGGATAGTTCTTTAATAGTCTGAAATGTTTGTGGGTCCGAGAAACACTACTTTATTGAGTTTCAAGAGACATACATGTATGTGAAACACTACTTTATTGAGTTTCAAGAGACATACATGTATGTGGGGATTGTTGTCCAATAGTTTAGGGGAGATTTGAGATATGGAAGTTTTGATGGTTATTAGACATTTCACAAGTGTTAACAGTGTCCATTGATGTTGAGAAATTTAGATAACAGTTAGGCATTAGAGGAAGTGAGTTTTGAGGTCTAAAATGGGCCCTATAAGAGAAATAATAAAATAAAAGTTCTAAATTTTGGAGGGGAAAAAGAAAAACTATTTTTTTCTTATTATATTTTTGGCATATCTTCTTATGGGATATTAAAATTGGTTTTTTATTGAAATTTTCATTTTCTGTGAGTACCTCAGAAGTATGGGTTGGATGCGGCATTAAATTACCCATTCAAGGAGTCACCAAACTCTTGGGTGAACCCATAAAGAGATATGCCAAAAATACAATAAGAAAAAAATATTTTTTTCTTTTTTCTTCCATTTTTTTTCACAAATTTTACCCTTATGGTTGACATCATCATCTTTAATCCTATTGGTTCTTATAAAGTAAATTTCAATGGTACAATTTTTGTTTTGAGACCTATTTTTTACCTCAAAACTCTTCTGATGGGAGTATACCTTTCAAAAGAATAGGAGACAACCTCATGGAGTTCGAAGCCTTCAAAACTTCAAAATGGTTAGAGATGCTGATAAAGACCTTACTTGACAGAGATGAAGGCAAGAAGGGGGTGTTGGAATTATTAACTCCTACTTTTTTAATGTGTGATTCTTCATCATACCAAAAGGTTGTGGTGTTTTAATGTATTGGCTAAAGATAGAGTTTATCTCTATGTATGTGGTTTGATTTTAAATGTTTAAGAGGTTGTTAGATCTAATTGTATTTGAGAGATTCTCCCCAACTAGTTAGATCATATATTGATGTATGGTTGAGATATTCTTTTAACAGTTTGTTAGTGTGGCTAAGATTGTGTACCTATATCTTGAAACAAAGCTCTATTTATAAGCATAACAAAATGTAACTATATCACTTAGAAAAACTTTTTGATGTATGAAGGAAACAATGCCTACTCTCGCATTCTCTATATTTATTTTCTTACTCTCCCATTCTCTATCTTTATTAAAATGAAGATGAACAAAACTGCCAGATCAGAAGTAAAATGGAGATGTCAGAAAAGAACTTACCTAATTGCATTACTAAATCAGATTAGGCATTGGATATAAAGATGAACGGAGGAGTAAGTCTTGTCGATTTAGGCTTCATAAGTCGTAACAAAGAAGATTTCCAACTATAGAGTGACCAGAAAATATACATGCACATAGATTCACGTACACAGAAAGGCTAGCATAGAGGGGAAAAGATGGATATATAATTGGGTGAAGATTGTTTCCAAGCAGGTATTCTCTGAAGAGGACACTAATGTATGCCAAAAATAAGATGGTTTACAATTTCTTTGCTACTATTTTCATTAGAGCCAGAATCAAAAGGCAAGGGTCAGAATAAAACCGTTAGAAGATCAAGGTTGACGATCGATTACTCAAAGATCAAGGATCCTGGGAGTTCAATGAAAAATAGGCGTACTCGAACATAGAATCATAAAAAGGGACTCCGAAAACAAGCATATAAAGCATAAGATAAAGTCAACAGATAATCATTCTTACTCTTTCCAGACGTTGCAGTAGAGCAGTCTTAAATTGGCGTACGCCCCTCCCACCAGAGGTTGGATCAAGCCTGTGTGCTTTCTCAAAAGCATAAAATCTACCTGAAATGACGAAAATGCAAACAGAAAGTTAAGTGCCAATGAATTCATAAGGCAGATAACGATCTTAGGTATTTATTTCACAACCTACTTACAGAGGTAAGCAACACGTGGGCTCTCCGATTCTATTTCATTGGCGACCCGAAGAATTGGAGCAATGCTTGCAAGAGAGGAAGGCACGATTTCTGTGTCAAATACCTCTGTCGAAAATGTGCCGCCTGTTACACTCGTGTTTCGAGATAAACGCCTTGAACTCGCCATTTTAAAGACTTTTAACTAGTAGATGTAATGATAAGTGTCAACGATTAAGAGTCATTTTCTCGAATAATTTTCTCGAATAAACCTTAGAAGGCTCTGTTTTCAGCGATAGTGTCCAGGCCGATCCCTGCAACCACGAAATTACGGGGAACTTAGTTATAACCATCAGTTCCCGCCACTAGCTAAGCAAGAGTTCGAAGCTCGTTTGCATTCAAGAAAGTCTTTAAAGAAATCCTGAAGAAGTTGGACTGAAATTCAATGAATTAAATCTTGCATATATCTAATTGAATCTTGACGAATCTTACAGAATTTCGACATGGATGAATCTTAAAAACAAATGAATTTCAACTATTGATGGGCTTTTCAAGCGCAGTGAATGAATGCAGTTATATTAAATATAAGAAAAACGTTTCATCTAAAGTGAATTTAAAGGAATTCAAACTGAATTTCGAGATAAACATTCTTGTGGGAACAAGATTCTATAAACTAGAATTTAACGATTAAAATTCCAACTGCATTGCCCGGACAGACTGAAATCAAACTCTTTAACGAAATGGGCAAAGAGAGACAGAATGAAATCCAAATCTATAACAAATGGGACCCCAAGCATTTTCGGGAAGCAAAAAGGCTCTAAAATTTTATAAAGAAAGATGGAAGGATCTGAAACAATACACATACCAGCAAAGTGGAAGGATCTGAAACTGCTCGGCGTCCGGAAAGGCAGGAAATAATTGTAAGAAAACTCGGGAGCCAAAGAAGATATATAAATTGGAGCACCAAGACTCAATTACTGCAGCAGAGCAATGCGATTAATAAGTGCAGCACCGCAAAAACAATGACGAAAAGCTCGTTCATGTGATCGGGAGGTGGGCATCTGATCAAGTGAAACATAAAGAAACAACGTGCGTGGCGGGTGGCGCGTGACCGAAGAGGTAGCGGGTTGGAACTTGGAGCAAGCTACTATTTCCACTACACCAACTGCCTCTCCTACAACACCGGCGGTTTTGCTTTCTTTAGCTTCTGCCTATTTATGACACCTAAGTACTTTCCGTCCATGTTTCAAACTTCTTCCTTTTCCAAACCGCAGCTCTTTCAAAGCTCCATTCCCTTCATTTGCATTGCGATACTTGCGAATATATAAAGCATGAATTAATAATAAATTTGAGAAATCCAATTAGCACTAGTATTTCTTTGACAACTCCTTTAGATCGTTACTGTATTTAAAAAATCGTGATCACGAGTTAACCTTTTTTATTTTTTATTTTTTTATACTACAAATTAGAGATGCTGAACAAAACATCTTTTCCAATGGAACATTGAGTTGACAGTCATTTACATTTACATTTACATTTAAATTGAGTAGTCACGTATAAATCAAATCTGGAGATTACCAGATTACGAGACACGGTGTTAAGAAAATAAAATAAAATTAGATAAAAATTTAAGTAAAAGCTTGAAAATTAAGATATATGAAAACTGTATTAAATAAGAAAAACAAATTGTGTCGTACAATAATAAAGTTAATATAAAAAGATGAAAAAACAAATAGAATGTCCAATGAATAGTAATAAAAAAATTTATGATAATCAAGATGACAATGGAAGAATGATGAAAGTAATGATGTGGAATTAGCAATATAACATGGAAGTCTTTTATTGAGTCACAAAAAAATATTCAAGATCTTAACAAATTACTTACTAAGTAGAATTTAATTTAGTAAGTTGTAGAAGCATGTGGACATTGTAATGAGTTATTGTTTACTAACTATTTTTAAAGGGTTTTATTATAAAGTTTTGCATTCAAGTAATATGTATCAATACTTGAATTGGATGCTTAAGTAAAAATAAGTAACTTACGACATAGCAACCAATTTAGCAATGTTCAATTTTATTCTCTAATTATACTAAACTGTATTGATGGAAAAATAAGTATGTATATCAAGCAACAATAAATCAATTAATGATCAATTGTGAAAATGCAAAAATGTGTATAGTATGTTTTTATAAATGATTGTGCTCTTTTGATAATTCAATGTGATATAGTTTCTATTATGTATATTAATCATGGTTTATAACAAGTGCTAGAAACTGCTTAATAATCTTGTAACTTGTGTTTTTCCAAATTCGGTGTTGAAGTTGAGTATTCAACAATTTAATATTTGTGGTCAAAGAATCATAATTTAATATTAGAACCAAAAGTTTTTTTGGGAAACAGATCATAAAAGTGTGAGACTCAAGTATGAGTCTAAAGGGTAGCTCAAGTTGCACACCATATATTAATATCTACTAATAAATGTTTCGTTTGTATTTTTTCTAGTTGGATCCATTTTACATTGATTTCATAAAAATGTATTATCATCCTCATAAATGATATATATTGAAAATTTGTCAATTCACGTCATCTCATTTGGTTAAGGTGTGGGTCTCCTCGGCAGGGTAACCCGGGTTCAATTCCCCTTAGGGGTGATCTAGTTAGGAGGAGACACAAAAAAATCCATCCATGTTAAGGGTGGTGTGGCCCAGGCCATGTGCGATCCTCGGGTAACTTTGACAGCTTAGATGCCCCTAGGTTGTGGTTGAAAAATTTAAGGGTTAAAAGTATAGTTTGTGGAAGTCGAATATAAAGGGTGCTATGATTGAAAATGACTAGTGTGTTGATTCAAAGGGATGAAACGTCAAGGAATGATCGATAAGGATTGTTTGAAGTTGGATAACATTGCATATGGCTTAATCAAGTTGATCCTTTCAATTTTTGTACTTCTAAATGTTTCTAGTTGATCCTTAAGAAAATACAAAAGGAATTTGGGACAATTTTGGAGTTGTTGTATCAGGAAAAATCATTACTTGGGTGAAAACATGAATCTCTATTAGTATTCCATAAGAATCATGGTGGAGAAATTTAGGTTGTGGGATTTTTTTTATCGAATACTATTGATTCTTTGGTTGAACAATTGAAGCTAACATTTGGTCAAATAATTGTTTCAAAAGAAAGTTAAATCTAATGGAGTGTCGCTTGGCCAAATTCTATTATGATTTTCTTGAGATTGTTTGTTAAGAAAAATAATTGTTCTGTTGAAAAGTTGCAAATGAAACTAGTCATTTGCAACATTACACAAATACAGACACATTTTCAGTCGAAAAAACAAACTTTACATTCTATTGACTTGTTGTTTAGATCATTCTAGCATTACTTCGGTTGTGGGAAAGGATAGCCATGATAGTTGTGTTGTGGGTTTTTGGTGTGGTTCTATGTAGATCATTATTTGCTCCTTCTTGACTTAACTCGGTTATGTGGCTCCGGAGATCATGCTCTGATATGCTCCCATCAAGTTATATGTTGGCTTATTTGTGTGGTGATGTGGAGATCCTACTCTACTCTTGCTCATCTCAACCCAACTCTACAATTGTGAAGATCCTACTCTACTTTGATCTTGTTAAGTTGTTTGTGTGGTCTTGTGGATATCCTTTTGCTCCTGCTCAACTCAACCCAACTTTATAACTGTGGAGACCTTGCTTTTCTATACTCTTGTTGGGTAATTGTTTCCATCTTCTTTAAGCTTTAACCATATAATTTTAAGTTATAGAAAAAATTATGTCAAAAAATATTCATAATTATAAAGATATAAAAAGTATGATTTAGTTATTAAGTTATTAAAAGTATGATTAAATGTACAATTATCAAGTTATTAACAATTATCAAGTTAAATACATACTTGATTTCCAAGCTTTACTAACAATTCTCAAGCTAAATGTACAATTTCAAGTTAAATACATATTTAGTTATTTTCAATTCAATTTACAAACAATTTTCTTTTTTTTAATGTATTTCCAATTCTTGTGCCAACTTTTTCTATGCATGAATGTAGGGATAAGTTATATTTTTTTTCCTTATAGTACCATAATAATGAATTATAAAAAAAGTATTTGTATAGCCTCATGTGAGCTCAAGTCTCAACATTTGTTGATTGAAATAAAATTGTTAATGTCTCGTTTTACAAACCTCAATTTCTTTGAAATGAACATTGTGATAGTTGTGTAGTAGTTGAAAAATACAATGACAACATTAAAAATGAACATTGTGATAGTTATGTAATTGTTCGAAAATTCAATGACAACAAAAGGGTTGTAGATTTTTCCAAATCTCAAATTATGCCTACCATTGATCTAATTACATTTGGTATGTGTTATGTTCCACAACAAATTTCATGTTACTAGCAATACCCACAATTACAACAATTTCAAGGGAATTGGTGATGCCCTACACACATGGCTCTATAATCACGGTCTTGCAATTTTTTGCAGGATCTAAACCAGATCATAGCCCTCCTTTGAAGCTGCTCTGAACCAGATCGTAGCCCACCTTTGCAGCTACTCTGAATCATATCGATCCATGATCTAAGTGCTGAGCCTGAGATCGCATACCTTTGTGTCATCTCTGATCGTGCATGCAAGGCTTCTCTTGTGTGGTGTTGATCAGATCTGTAGCATGCAACTGAGTCGACTTCGAGATCTACCAGGGAAGCCGTAGGAATGGATCCACCTCCGGATTTGAGCCCGGAGCATCATCAAAGACTCTTAGATGAAGCTTTCATGAATTTGGTGGCCACTACTTCACCCCCATCCTTTCTCGTCCCAGAATCCTCCAGTGATGTGAATTTTGTGAAGTGAGCTACCACCCCTAGGATCCATATCACGTCGGCAACTTCAAGACTAAAATATCTTTCTCTGAGTGAGAAAGGTCTGATAGTCCAGTTCACGGGGATCTGGCCTTCGCCAAAGACTATGGAGGTCTGGATAAATAAGAATTGGATGCCCCTGATATCTGGGGGGGTGCAACACTACTTCTGCGGAAAGGGATTCTTTTCCTCTTTGTTTGAAAGAAAATCTGACAAAGATCTTATCTTCAGGAGCGGTCCCTATTTCATGGGTCCTCGTGGTTTATATCTAAACCGATGGAGCCTCTCTTTTAATCGAGAAAAGGATGTGCCATTGACAGTCCCGATTTGGGTCTGTTTCCCACACCTGCCCCTGCATTGCTAGAATGATGAAACACTACAAGCTATGGGAAACTCTCTCGAAAATTACATCGACAAAGCGAAACCAAAGGGCTCTTTGTTTTCTTGTGCAAGGATCTACGTTGAAGTAGATCTGGAGAAAGGATTGCCAGAGGTAGTAAATTTAAGGTAGTAAATTTACACATGGACAGATGGGAACACATGCAAAAGGTGAATTATGAGCAGCTACCATTCAAGTGTAAGAAGTGTGTTATATTTTTATCATTATTTAATCAATATGATCTAGGATCTTATCTAAGAGAATAACATGCACAGCAATAATCACAAGAGACAAGAGACACAAAGAGTTTTCCTCGAGGAAACCATAAAGGAGAAAACCTCGCAACTTCCTCAGAGATAAAATAAGCACTAGGAGAAAACCTCGCAACTTCCTCAGAGATAAAATAAGCACTAATAGCAAAAGTAAAACCCAAAAAACACAAAGATGATCTCCGACAACTGATCTCTCTCTTACTTGTGCGAGCTCCTCCTCTCTCACTCATGTGCTACAGTTGACTGAGTGTGTGTTCCAAATAGAGAGTCTCACTCTCTATTTATACTAATTTCCCACTTGACAATTACTAACTAGGGCCTACCTCACTAGGAGAGTCTAATAACCCTAATACCCCTTAAATGTGGGGACTATTGCCCCGACTTACAACAGAGGGTTAACCTCTATGACTTTACATGACTTTATTATATTAATTATTCTCCCTATAGGAACATTGGGGTACAATGAAATACAATATAAGATATACAAGTGAATACATTTTGAAGTTACAAATACATCAACAATCCCTCTTAACTAGGAAGGTATTCTCTTGACATATTTCATCAGCACAAGTCTTCATCACTGGATCATCATCAAAGCTGGATCATCATCATCATCACTGCTCCCGCTATCTTGAGAAAATGGTGTTATCTCTCAATTCTGCTCATCATAGGAAGTTCTACAGAGCCAACCCTTTTTCATGCTGGTTGTAGGTCTCAACACTTATATCCGACCATGGGAGGCCCAGCCTGCCACCATGTCGAAAAGGCTCGGCACTTACATTTGACCGTGGGAGGCCTAGCCTGCCACCATGTCGAAAAGGATCAACACTTATATCCGACCAAGGGAGGCCCATCCTGCCACCATGTCAGAAAGGATCAACACTTATATCTGGCCATGGGAGGCCCATCCTGCCACCATGTCAGAAAGGCTATGCACTTACATCTGACCATGGGAGGCCCAGCCTGCCACCATGTCAGAAAGGCTATGCACTTACATCTGACCATGGGAGGCCCAGCCTACCACCATGTTGGAAAGGATCATCACTTATATCCGACCATGGGAGGCCCAGCTTGCCACCATGTTAGAAAGGCTCAACACTTACATATGACCATGGGAGGCCCATCCTACCACCATGTTAGAAAGGCTAAGCACTTACATCTAACCATGGTAGGCCTAGCCTGCCACCATGTCAGAAAGGCTCTGCACTTACATCCGACCATGGGAGGCCCAGCTTGCCACCATGTCAGAAAGGCTCTATACTTACATCTGACCATGGGAGGTCCAACATGCCACCATGTCAGAAAGGCTCTGCACTTACATCTGACCATTAGAGGCCTAGCCTTCCACCATGTCGGAAAGGCTCTACACTTATATCTGACCATGGAAGGTCCAACCTGCCACCATGTTAGAAAGGCTCTGGACTCATCACTTCCCCTTGGAAGGAACCTCAATCTGGAGAACACCAAGCTTCTCCCTGAAGTACTCAAACTTCACTCTAACTAATGGCTTGTTCAACACATCATCTATCTACTCGTTCGTCGCAACATACTGGAGCTTCACTACTCCTCTCTACACCATATCCTTGATATAGTGATATTTTATCTCGATATGCTTCGACTTGTCATGGAACACCGGGTTCTCTGACAACTTCACACAACTATGGTTGTCGCAATATATACAAGTAGCATCCAACTAGAGATCAAACAAATCAGACAGTAGGTTCCTCAGCCACATTGCCTCACAACTAGCTGAACAAGATGCAACTTACTCTGCTTTAGCTATACTTAGTGCCACGCAGGACTGCTTCCTGCTAAACCAAGAGATCACACCTGATCCCATACTGAAGCAGAACCCCGAAGTGCTCTTCCTATCAATGGCACTTCCTGCCCAATATGAATCCACATAACCCTCCAGGTTAATCTTCTGATTCACCTCATACTTGAGCCCATAATCAACTGTACCCTTCAGGTACCTTAGAATATGCTTTGCAACAATCAGGTGAACATGTCTCGGATCCGTTAGGAACTGGCTGAATGTGTTTATAGCAAAGCAAATATATGGTCTTGTATTCATCAGGTACATCAAGGACCCAATCATATGACGATACATCATAGCATCAACCGACTCTAATAAAGCATCACCCAATAGCTTCAGGTTCGATGCCATAGGTGTGGTCATGGCCTTGCAGTCCATCATCCCGAACCTCTTCAGGATATATACTGCATACTTCCCTTGTCCCATGGATATTCCATATATATTCTGCCACACCTCCATGCCTAGAAAGTAGTGCATCATACCTATGTCTTTCATCTCGAACTCGACAACAAGCCTCCTCTTCATTTTAGCAATCAAACCATCCTCTCCTGTCATAAATAGGTCATCCACTTATAGTAGGAGTATCACTGGGTTCCCTTCCTCAACCTTATAGTAAAGGTTGGAATCCGCTTTACTCCTAGTAAAGCCCAAGCCAATCAGGAAGCTATCAATTCTATTGTACCATGTCCTAGGTGCTAGTTTCAAACTGTACAGGTCCCTTTTCAATCTGCACACATGAGTCTCCCTATCATGTGTCTCGAATCTGAGTGGATGCTCCACATACACTTCCTCTTCCACTACACCATTCAAGAAAGTTGTCTTGACATCCATCTGGTGTATCTTCTATTTCATCACTACAGCCAGAGCAAGTACTGATCTGATGGAAATATATCTGGCTACAGGTGAAAAAAATTCTTTATAATCTATCCCTTCCTTCTGGGAGAAGTCATGTGCCACAAATCTTGCTTTATATTTCTCTATGCTACCATCTGTAGCATGTTTGATCTTGTAGATCCATTTGGAAGTTACAACAGACTTCCCTTCTGGTCTTGGGACCACATCCCAGACATCATTCTTCATGATCAACTGGTACTCCTTGATCATAGAATCCTTCCATTATTTCTTTTCTGCCGCTTCTTCATAGTTGGAAGGTTCTTTATCAATGATGTCACACAATAGGGCTACATAACCGGAGTAGGACCTAGTTCTCTTCCTTTCTCTGTACATTTCTTCTGGAGCCCCATATTTTTCTGCACCTTGGATAGCCTCTCGTACCCATGCAGGTTTCCTCTTGTAAGGATTATTCTCTTGGGGTGGATCTACAAGTTCCTGGGGTTCTTCTATTTCTCAATCTTCTTCTGGAGTTGCATCGTTCATAGTTGAATCTCGGATCCTGGGTGCTTTTGTTTCTTCGGGGTCTTCAACAGGTCTCTTTCTGGATTTGTTATAAGTTGAGTCTTTGTCAAATGTTACGTCCTTGCTGATGTCGATCTTCTTGAATCCTAGGAAATATATTCTGTAAGCCTTTGAGCTTTCACTATATCCCACAAATATACCCTTCTTTCCTGAAGGATCTAACTTTGTCCTCTTTTCTTTTGGAATGTGTATGTNCGACTGACTTCTGGTTTCTTGCTGGAGAAGACTTCTTCTGGTGTCTTGTTCTCAAGTACTCTATGCGGAGTACGGTTCTGTACATACACAGTTGTCCTAGCAGCTTCTACCCATATATGCATGGGAAGATCTTGATCATGAAGCATTGCCCTTGCTGCTTCCATAATCATTCTATTCTTCCTTTCCGCAACTCTATTATGTTGTGGATTATATGGAGTGCTCAACTCCCTCTTAATCCCCGACTCTCTGCATAATTCCTTGAATTCATCTGATGTGAATTCTCTGCCATTGTCTGATCGAAAGGTCTTGATTTTCTTCTCTGAGTGGTTCTCAATCAAGGCTTTGAATTCCTTGAACTTACTGAATACTTCATCCTTGCTTTTCAAGAAATATATCCATGTCTTCCTAGAAAAGTCATCAATGAAAGAAACATAATATACGTACCCAATCAACGAACTAGATGACATTGGACCACATAAATCGGAGTGGATGATTTCCAAGATTCCCTTTTCCTTTCTCTTTCTACTTTGAAATATCTTCTTTGTGTTCTTTCCTTTTGCACATCCTTTGCAAACAACTTCATGCTTTTCCTGTATTTCTGGAAGACCTTCAACAACTTTGCTTGCAAGTAGTAGTGCCCTATAGTGCACATGTGCAAGCCTTCTATGCCATAGTTCACTTGGTTCTACTGAGTCATGGACCAAGGCTTGTTCTGGTTGGCCCTTTAGCTTGTATAAGCCTCCCTCTTGCTCTCCAATCACTACTACATCATCTATAGTCTTTCTCTTTGGCCACATAAGGACTTGATCATCTACAAATGCAACCCTCACACCTTTTGCATCCAATGCAGATATGGAGAAGAGATTCTTCTTTAGTCCTGGTACAAACAATACACCCTTCATCTTCATAGACTTTCTAGAGTCTAGCTTATAGGAGGATTCACCACTACCTTTTATGGGATACTGGTAGTCATCCTGTAACACCCCAGTTTTGACCCCATTTGCATTAAAAATGTATATGATGTATATATTGAAATTAATCGTGGTGTGGAGCTAAAGGCAAAAGCCCCACCATCGATTTAATGTTTTATGTTCTGACGATTAAAATCATTGTCGATGGTATTTCGTGCTAGCCGGCACATTATTATTTTGGCATCATGTAAATATGTGATTTAATTAAAAACCCCAACCAACTATGTCAATGCAACAAATAATGAGATGGGGGCATGATTTCCTAAGGATAAGGAGGGGGAAATATTTAACCTTTGGGGCCAATGGGGAAAATCCAAATGTAAATGGGAGAATGAATGAAAAAGTCAACTACCTTTCTTGTCTCATTCACCCAATCATTTAATTTTGCCAAAAATTGGTTAAAGTAGTTATTGCATGGGGATGGGAAGAGCATGGGCAGGAAATTCGAATTTGGGGAAAATCCATTTTTGGGGAAAATCAATTTTGAATTTTGGGTCAAGTAAACACCCAAAATGCATGCCCATTTGGCCATACATCCACGTTCTTCATTTTTTTCTCACGCAAGGAAGCTTGGGAGTTGTTTCACCTCCACGATTTTGCCTGTGGTATGTTTCTCCTTCACAATTTGGGCTCCTGGGCATTTTTCTCCTCATCATTTTTCACCCACGTTGGGGCTCTCTCAAGCGGTTGGGAATTTGTTGAGTGTGAAATTCATGATTTTGGATTTGTTGTGTATATTTTTCCCTCACGTGGGCAGTCATTCTTCATTTTCTAGAGGCTAAGAATTTCATTTTCGTGATGTTCTTGTGGTTAGGTTTCTTCCCCAACGATTTCTGTTGCATTTCCCCAATGTTTGCCAAGCTGAAAATCATTTTTGTGTTTCCCAGCGATTTAGAGGAGAGACCACATCCTCTTGGGTATTGTTGTTGATTTCATTTTTTGGCACGTTAGGGCCAAAACATCCCTGGGATACGATTTGTTGTTAGTGGGTTGTTCTTACCCTCCTTGGCAATTAACTTTGTGGCTGAACTGTTTTCCTCAACCCATAAATGGTGTATATTGTTGTGTATGCAATTGGTATTTGGACTGTGTAGGAGTGGAAAGGAGTCTACTTGACAAACCTGGTGTTTTGCAAGAGCCTCATAGACAGAGCTAAAGGGATGGCTCTCTTCTCTACACCCCTTGAATAGCACTGGAAGGGAAGTCATGTCGTGAGGGACTATGTAGCAGAGAAGGGAATGATTCCTTGTGTTGGGTGTGTGTGGATTTCTTAGGAGTCAAGCTAGTTCTGGTGTAGGCATCCTTAGCTCTTAAGTGAGCCCACTAGCTTAGCAGACAGTGCTTCCATCTCCTAATAACCTAATAAACCCAACTTGTTGGCTTGGTTATGTGTTGTTGGGTACTTTTGGTCTAATAAACCCAACTGTGTTGGCTTGACTGAGTTTCGACATATCCTTGGCTATGTGTGAGCCTTCTAGTTTCCTTTTCCTTGGGGAATCATGCCCAACTTGGGGGTGGCAGTGTTGCTGAGAGATTAAGGAGCACACTGGCCTATGGTTGGGTGGAACGTTGCAGCAACATAGCTGGTAGCGGATAGAGCTTCTTCATAAGATAAACATTCTTTTCTATTTCATCTCTGCAATTGTATTTGTTGTTTAATGAAAATGATGAACATGTTAAATGCTTGAATGGGATGTAGTTTTCTTCCGCTGTATTATAAATAATTATGCATCTATGCATGTTTTAGTTCAAAGCATTTCAATTTTTATCATGTGTATGTTCATGGGGCTAGTTTCCCAGGTATATAGTATGTCAGTAGCGTCCTCTTCGTCGGTCGAAGGGTTGGGGACATTACAGTGTGGTATCAGAGCTTCCTTATAGCATGGGCCTCAATGGGCCAAGGAAATCAACTAACAAAGGTAGAATTAACCCCTACTGAGCACATGATAACAGGGAGAATTTCAAAAAAAAATTCTAAGTATGGAAAATATTGGATGACTTAAGTTGAGTCCATCCGATACGTCGGATGACTTAGCTAAGTCCATCCGACAAAGAAACCAAAGCAGAGAGGAAATTTTGAAAAAAAATCCTAAGTTTGAATTTTTGCCAAAGGTCTCGGCTGGGAGGAGCCAAAGGTCTCGGCTGGGTTAAGCCAATACATAGGCTAACAACCCAAGACCCAGCCGACAAGGGAAATGAAAAGAAAAATTTTGAAAATTTTTCTAAGTGTCAAAATCATTGGAAGATGTTTGTTGAAGAGGAGTCGAGGTGTCAGAAAGGCTCGCCAGAAGGGAGCCGACACATTGGAAGATAGAGGAAGATCGATCCGATAAGGCATTGAAAGACAGAGGAATATCAATCTGATAAGGCGTCGGAAGACAGAGGAAGATCGATTCGATAAGGTGTCGGAAGACAGAGGAAGATCGATCCGATAAGGTATCGGAAGGGAAATGAATATCGATCCGCTGAAGCATCAGGTGAGAAACTTGAAGTTTTGCCGATCGGATGGGAAAAGCTGAGTTTCCAGAAGTAGATTTTCAACAATTTTTCAGTGGAAAAACAAGATTCCAGTGGGATTTAGAGGTGTTGAAAAGGTGAAAAATGGCAGCGATCTTATGCGCTAGATTGCGCGAAACCGTTGTCCCCCTGAAACCGTCGTTCTTAGTGAAAATAAAATTATGTGTTTTGACAAAGTTGTCAATATAGTATTTTCCAAATGCAGGTAAGTAATTATGAACTCATGAGATTGTTATGCAACTAACAGTTGTGTTTATTAACACATTTTGCATAATTATAGTCACCTTCAAAGGCAACATTCCGCATAGATTAGTTTCAAAAGATCCATTCTTGGTTGGGCCAAGATGAGAATCGACGACATGAATGATACACATGACCCCTATGAGTTCGAGGAAGATGCTATGGGAGAAAATTTCAGAGTTTGAAATGATGAGACAGAGTCCAATGGGAGGATAAATTAAGAGACTCCCCTAGATATTGCAGCCACCATGAGGAGCCTAAGGGTGGAGTTGCAAAGTTGCAGAGAAGACAATGAAAGGATGCTTAAGGCTCAAGAATATCAAAATCAGATAAATGCTGCTATACTGTAGAGTTTGACAGAAATCCAGGGATAGATAAACTCTGGGCATAAGACAGCTAATCCAAAAAGAAGCAGAAGTAGCACCAGGGGAGATTCCTGTAAAAGGTCCCATGTCTCCAGGAGGGCTTCTGAGGACAGAAGGAATACTCTAGAATGGACTACCAGCTGGTCATCTGATTCTGAAAAATCCAGTGGGGATTCAAGCTCCCCATCTCGCAGGAATAAGAGGAGGAGACGTTACAAGAACAATTCACGAGATGAATTCAAAAAGGCAAGGCCTCCTACTTTTAATGGTGAGGTCAAGACTGGTCAAGAAGTTGAGGCTTGGCTTCTTGGGATGAGGAAGTATTTCCAAGTTCAAGACTACTCCAGAAATATGAAAGCAAGGGTAGCTACATTCAATTTGTTTGGAAGAGCATCCATATGGTGGGAACACCAGAGACAAGTAAAGAAGGTTAATGAAAGAAAAATTGTGTGGAAACAATTCAAGAAATACTTCAAGCAGAAGTATCTCTCTGACAGATAACATGATGATAAGATTGAGGAGTTCCATGAGTTGAGATTGGGACAAAAGACCATGGAAGAGTATGCAAATAAGTTCTTGGAACTATTGAGGTATGTCAGGTACATCAAAGATGAAAAAGTGAAGATCCAATGTTTCCTAAGTGGATTGCCTCAGTCTTACAAAGATAGAATTGAGTTTTATGAACCTAGAACTCTCGAAGAAGTAATAATGAAGGCTAAGTATTGCTATGAGCAAAGCAAAGGTAAACCTGATTATCATAAGACATGGAGGGACAAAAATAATGAGAAGTCTGACCAAAGGAAGAAAGGTTTCAAACCTTCTAACTTCAAGAATCAACAGAAGCAACCATCACAAGTTGAGAAGCAGCCAGCCAGAGTGATGGGAGAGAAACCTAGAGATCCACACCAGAACAAGGAACCTCTCCAATGTTGGAAATGTGGAGGACCCCACATGCACAGGAATTGTCCACTTGAGAATGAGAGTGCAAGGCCAGCTTACAACATTCAAGAAGCATAAACAGTGGGTCAAGTAGCAAGGGTTGTCCCTAGGATTTATGCAGCACTGGAGGACTGCAAGGCAGATCACCAGTCAACTGTGGTTGAAGTTGCAAGTAAGATTGTTGATCAATCTGTTTCTATTTTGATTGACCCTAGTTCTACTCAGAGTTACATTACCCCTAGAGTAGTGGAGATTTGTGCCTTTATGAAAGTAAAGCATAGCAAATCTTGGTTAGTTTAGCTAGCCATTGGAACTAAGAGGAAGGTTAGTGAAGTGGTAGAGAAATGTACATTGGTCATGAATGGATTGGTCACTTGTGTAGATCTGAATGTTATACCACTTGGTTCCTATGATGTTCTCATTGGAATGGATTGGTTAGAAGCTCACACAATAAAGCTTGATTGTTAAAATAAGGCATTTGAGTGCTTGGATGAAGAAGGCAACTCAAGGATTGTGAAAGACATTCCAAAGGTGATTTTTGTGAGGCATATTTCAACAATGCAATTGAAGAAGTTCTGTAGGAAAGGTTGCCAATTGTATGCAACTCATATTTTGGAGGAAACAGGGAATGAAACTCCTAGGCTAGAGGACTTTCATGTGTTGCAAGAATTCAAGGATGTGTTTCCTGATGAGATTCTAGGGCTTCCTCCAAAGAGGGACATTGATTTCACAATTGAACTTGTGCCAGGAGTAGCACCAGTGTCCAAGACACCCTACAGAATGAGTACACCATAAATGCTAGAACTGAAGATGCAACTGCAGGAGTTGTTGGAGAAGAAGTATATCAGGTCGAGTGTGTCTCCTTGGAGAGCACCAGTTCTGTTTGTAAAGAAGAAAGATGGTACACTCAAGTTGTGCATTGATTACAGACAGCTGAACAAAGTCATGGTGAATAACAAATACCCTTTGCCTACGATTGATGACCTCTTTGATCAAATGAGAGGAGCAAAGATGTTTTCCAATATTGAATTGAGGTCTGGTTACCACCAGGTGAGAATCAAGGATGAAGACATTCATAAGACAGTCTTCAGAACAAGGTATGGACATTATGAGTTTGTAGTGGTACCATTTGGTTTCACAAATGCACCAGCTACATTTATGTGCCTTATGAACAGTGTCTTCATCAGGTATTTGGACAAGTTTGTTCTTGGTTTCCTTGATGAAATTATTATTTATTCTAAGAATGAGGAAGAGCATGAAGAGAATTTGATATTGGCATTGTAATTGCTCAGGGAGCATCGGTTGTATGCAAGTTGAGCAAGTGTGACTTCTATAGAGATAGAATTCAGTATTTGGGTCACATTATCTCTGAAGAGGGTATATCTGTGGACCCTGAAAAGATTGAAGCCATTATGAATTGGCCTACTCCAAGAAATGTGACAGATGTAAGATCTTTTATGGGACTTGCAGGATACTACAGGAGAATCATTGAAGGATTCTCCAAAGTTGCACACGCCATCACTTCTTTGCAAAATAAGGGGATAAAGTTTGAATGGACATCAAGGTGTGAAGAAATATTCCAGCAGTTGAAGAATCTTCTTACCAGTGCACCGGTATTGAAAGTTGTAGACCCATAGAAATATTTTGTGGTGTGTACTAATTCATGCGGGCAAGGGCTTGGAGGAGTCCTTATGCAAGACACCACGTGATATGTTACAAGTCAAGAAAGCTGAAGGAGCATGAGAAGAACTATGCCACTCATGATCTAGAGCTTGAAGCCATAGTACATGCTCTTAAGATGTGGAGGCATTATTTGATGGGAAGAAGATTTGAGCTAAGGACAGACCATTGTGGTCTGAAGTATTTGTTTGATCAGCCTACTCTAAATGTTAGGCAAGCGAGATGGCTGGAGTCTTTATGTGAGTTTGATTTTGAAATCAAACACATAACAGGAAAGAGAATAAGGTAGTTGATGTACTCAGCAGGAGGGTGCAAAAATGCATGTGGCATCTCTTAGTATTTGCCAATCAGATTTGAGACAACATATTGTTAATCATGTTGCTGGAGATGAATTGTATGAGCAGGTAAAAGAAAAATTGTAGCAGCAAAGTCTTGAGAAGAGGTATGAGGGATATAAATTGGAAGAATATGGACTTCTTATTTATAAAGGCACAATTTATATTCCAAATGTAGCAGAGTTAAGGAGAGTTGTTATGGATGAAATCCATCAAGCTCCATATTATCGTCACCCAGGATATCAGAAGACAATTGCTACAGCCAGCAAGTAGTACTTTTGGCCAGGAATGAAAAAGGACATGGCTGAATATATTTCAAGGTGCATGAAATGTCAGGAGGTGAAGGTTGAGCATCAACACCCAGCAAGTTTGTTGCAGCCTTTGCTAGTTACAAAATGGAAATGGGAAGTTATTTCCATGGATTTTATTACAGGATTTCCAATGACTTGGAGACAACATGATTCCATCATGGTTGTGGTGGACAAGTTGAAAAAGGCAGCACATTTTATACCGGTTAAGTCTACGCATAAGACTGATGATATTGCAAAGATATTCATGAAAGAGATTTTCAAATTGCATGGATTACCTAAGGAAATATTCTCTGATAGAGATGTCAAGTTCACTTCCAATTTTTGGAAGGCGTTGTTTGCAAATTTGGGTACAAAGTTGAACTTCAGTGCTTCCTACCATCCTCAGACTGATGGGAAGAGAGAGAGAGTAAATCAAGTTCTTGAAGACATGATTCGCATGTATGTGATGGACAAACCAACCAAGTGGGAAGATTATTTACACTTGGTAGAGTTTTCTTATAACAATGGACAACAAGCGTCCTTGGGGATGAGTCCATATGAAGCTTTGTATGACAGAAGGTGTAGGACACCAATGACTTGGGATAATCTAGTGAATAGGGTTGTGCTTAGTCTAGAATTGCTCAAGGAGATGGAGAAAGAGGTTGTAAAGATCAGGAAGAATTTGAAAGAAACCCAAGACAAACAGAAAATCTATGCAGATAAGCATAGGGTGAACAAAGAGTTCAGTGTTGGGGATCATGTTTACCTTAGAGTGAGGGCAAAGAAGAGTTCCTTGAAGCTTGGAAGTTGTGCCAAGCTGTCACCTAGATATTGTGGGCCGTTTGAAGTTCTTGAAAGAATAGGGCCAGTTGCATATAGACTTGCCTTGATAATGTTTTTCATGTTTCTTTGGAATATGTAAATGATCCTAACCATGTGATAAATTGGGATGTGATTCAGGTGGAACCCGAGGGAGAGATCCAAATCGATCCAATGCACATCCTCAACAGGAAGTTCACAATGCTTCAGAACCAAGCCATAGGGCAGGTAAAGGTGAAATGGGAGCACTACGGTTCTGAAGAGGCTACGTGGGAGCTGGAGGATGCCATGCGATTGGCACATCCATTTTTGTTCAATTCTATGGAACACTGAGGCGGTACCAGTGTAGCATTTTGTTCAATTTTGTAAAGCACTGAGGACAGTGCTATTGAACGGGGAGGGGAATGTAACACCCCGGTTTTGACCCCGTTTGCATTAAAAATGTATATGATGTATATATTGAAATTAATCATGGTGTGGAGCTAAAGGCAAAATCCCCACCATCGATTTAATGTTTTATGTTCTGGCAATTAAAATCATTGCCGATGGTATTTCGTGCTAGCCGACACATTATAATTTTGGCATCATTTAAATATGTGATTTAATTAAAAACCCCAACCAGCTATGTCAATTCAACAAATAATGAGATGGGGGCATGATTTCCTAAGGATAAGGAGGGGGAAATATTTAACCTTGGGGCCAATGGGGAAAATCCAAATGTCAATGGGAGAACCCATGAAACAGTCAACTACATTTCTTGTCTCATTCACCCAATCATTTAATTCTGCCAGAAATTGGTTGAAGTAGCTATTGAATGGGGATGGGAAGAGTATGGGTAGGAAATTCGAATTTGGGAAAAACCCATTTTTGGGGAAAATCAATTTTGACTTTTGGGGCAAGTAAACACCCAAAATGCATGCCCATTTGGCCATACATCCATGTTCTTCATTTTTTTCTCACGTAGGGAAGCTTGGGAGTTGTTTCACCTCCACAATTTTGCCTGTGGTATGTTTATCCTTCACGATTTGGGCTCCTGGGCATTTTTCTCCTCATCATTGTTCACCCACGTCGGGGATCTCTCAAGCGGCTAGGAATTTGTTGAGTGTGAAATTCACGATTTTGGATTTGCTGTGTATATTTTTCCCTCACATGGGAAGTCATTCTTCATTATTTGGAGGCTGAGAATTTCATTTTTGTGATGTTCTTATGGTTGGGTTTCTTCCCCAACGAATTCTGTTGCATTTTCCCAATGTTTGCCAAGCTGAAAATCATTTTTGTGTTTCCTAGTGATTTAGAGGAGAGACCACATCCTCTTGGGTATTGTTGTTGATTTCATTTTTGGACATGTTAGGGACAAAATGTCCCTGGGATACGATTTGTTGTTAGTGGGTTGTTCTTACCCTCCTTGGAAATTAACTTTGTGGCTGAACTATTTTCCTCAACCCAGAAATGGTGTATATTGTTGTGTGTGCAATTGGTCTTTGGACTTTGTAGGAGTGGAAAGGAGTATGCTTGACAAACCTAGTGTTTTGCAAGAGCCTCATAGACAGAGCTAGAGGGATGGCTCTCTTCTCTACACCCCCTGAATAGCACTGGAAGGGAAGTCATGTCCTGAGGGACTATGCAACAGAGAAGGGAATGATTCCTTGTGTTGGGTGTGTGTGTATGTCTTAGGAGTCAAGCTAGTTCTGGTGTAGGCATCCTTAGCTCTTCAATGAGCCCACTAGCTTAGAAGACAATGCTTCCATCTCCTGATAACCTGATAAACCCAACTTGTTGGCTTCGTTATGTGTTGTTGTGTACTCTTGCTCTAACAAACCCAACCGTGTTGGCTTGACTGAGTTTTGACATATCCTTGGCTATGTGTGAGCCTGCTAGTTTCCTTTTCCTTAGGGAATCATGCCCAACTCGGGGGTGGTAGTGTTACTGAGAGATTAAGGAGCACACTAGCCTATGGTTGGGTGGAACGTTGCAATGACATAGACGGTTGCGAGACGAGCTTCTTCATAAGATAAGTATTCTTTTCTATTTCATCTCTACAATTGTATTTGTTGTTCAATGAAAATGATGAACATGCTAAATGCTTGAATGGAATGTAGTTTGGTTCCGCTGTATGATAAATAATTATGCATCTACGCATGTTTTAGTTCAAATCATTTCAATTTTGATCATGTGTATGTTCATGGGGCTAGTTTTCCAGGTAGATAGTATGTCGGTAGTGTCCTCTTCGTTGGTCGGAGGGTTGGGTATGTTACAATTGGTAGTGCCCTATAGTGCACATGTGCAAGCCTTCTATGCCATAGTTCACTTGGTTCTACTGAGTCATGGACCAAGGCTTGTTCTAGTTGGCCCTTTAGCTTGTATAAGCCTCCCTCTTTCTCTCCAATCACTACTGCATTATTTGTGGTCTTTCCCTTTGGACACATAAGGAATTGATCATCTACAAATGAAACCCTCATTCCTTTTGCATCCAATGCAGATATGGAGAGGAGATTCTTCTTTAGTCCTGGTACAAACAATACATCCTTCATCTTCATAGACTTTCCAGAGTCTGGCTCATAGGAGGAATCACAACTACCTTTTATGGGATATTGGTAGTCATCCCCAAGTTTCACTTTGTGGGGTGATTCATGTTTCGATAGTTTCACAAAATTTTCTTTGAATCCCATCATATGCTTGGAAGCCCCACTATATATGAGCCAATAATTTCTTCCATGTGTGGCAATTCCCGTGAGGGAAGAAATCAAAACATACTCTTCATCACTTGAAGAATCTTCACTTTCTTGTTTGACTCTCTTTCTGGGAAGTTCATCATCCTCTGTAGTGTGAGCATGATGTCTTCTTTTGTCGTCCTTCTTCTTGTGAGAGCCACCCTTATTTCTAGGACAATCTCTGGCAAGGTGTCCTCTCTCATCACATGTAAAGAATCTATATTTAGATAGATCTCTGTTGGATCTTCTAGGGTTATCTTTCTGGTGAGAATGCTTACCTTTGGGATGATGATAGACCCTTCTTATTTTCTTGGTGTGTGTTGTGAGTTCTTGATCTTCATTTGCCATATTTTCTTCTCGAGCTACTATTCGAGCTTCTTCTTGTGAGCATTCCTCCCAAAACCTACTGAAGGTGATTAGCTTTCTTCTAACACAAATCCCTTGAATGAAGGAGTCCCATGACCTAGGGAGACCATTCAAGGTGGTCATCACAATTTCTGCATTCTCTACTTCTACTGCTTCAAGTTGTTCTTTGATTTGAGAGACCCTTGTAAAGTATGACTGTATGGTCTCTGGATTCTGTATCTTCACATTCTTCAACTGGTTTCTCAAAGTCATCTTCTGATTTATGTTCTTTCCTTCAAATAGCTTGGTCAAGGAATCAAACATATCTTTATGTGTATTTAGGGAATACACTTGTGGTATAAGGTAATCCTTGATATAATCAACAATAATTCTCTTGGCCTTGACCAATTTATTCTTGTGTAAGGCCTTAGCCTCATCTCCCTCTGGAACTAGAACCTCTTCACTTATGTAGGAGTCCAATTCATTTTCTTCAAGAACTAGTGGGATCCTATAATTCCATGCTCGGAAGTTATCAGCACCCTTAGAGTTTTTCATCAAGCTTGGTGTGATGAGACATCTTTAAATGAGAACCTCAAATGTAAATACAAGATATTTAGATCTTACCAATTTGAGATACCGAAATTGGATTTGGAGCTGATTTTCTGCAGTGCTGGTTTTTTGGTTCCAGGGAAAATTAGGGTTTGAATTTCCCAAAGTTCTACCCAACCAAAAAATTCAATCTTAATATCTAAACTTTGATTTTGATGAGGAGAGAAATCCTATGTGAGGCTCACTCAAAAACTCCTCTTCTGTAAAACGCCCTAATTTCCCACTGTAGTGGTAGGTAAAAAACTGAAAATGCTAAGAATCAGATTCTGCTTCGATAGAAAGATGCGCCCTTTAATGGAGATTTCATCTAGCCTCTTTTTATTGATGATCTATGGAGAGAGACTCAAAAAGTAAGAAGCCATAGCTTCTACAGTTGCATAGTGTCTTCTTCTCAGGTTACCTCTGATACCATGTTAGATTTTTATCATTATTTAATCAATATGATCTAGGATCTTATCTGAGAGAATAACATGCACAACAATAATCACAAGAGACAAGAGACACAAAGAGTTTTCCTCGGGGAAACCATAAAGGAGAAAACCGCACAACTTCCTCAGAGATAGAATGAGCACTAACAACAAAAGTAAAACCCAAAAAACATAAAGATGATCTCCGACAGCTGATCTCTCTCTTACTTGTGCGAGCTCCTCCTCTCTCACTCATGCGCTACAATTGAGTGAGTGTGTGTTCCAAATAGAGAGTCTCACTCTCTATTTATACTAGTTTTCGACTTGACAATTACTTACTAGGTCCGACCTCACAAGGAGGGTCCAATAATCCTAGTACCCCTCAAATGTGGGGACTTTTCCCCGACTTACAATGGAGTGTTAACCTCTATGACTTTACATGACTTTATTATATTAATGATTCTCCCAATAGGAACACCGGGGTACAATTAAATACACTATAAGATATACAAGTGAATACATTCCGAAGTTACAAATACATCAACAAAGTGCCATGAGTACGAACACTTTGTTAAAAAATGCCCAAATGTGGTTCAAGAAATCTTGGAAAAAAATCAAGAGGAAGGTTGGAAACAATAAAAAAGGGGAATAAAATATCCTCCAACAACAAATGAAGCACAACAAAAGAAAAGCAAGGAGAAGCCCAAAGAAGCAGAAAATGCCTTGAACAACAATCAATTTGAGGCACTGCTTATGGAAGAAGGTGAAATCCCTCCTTTGGAAACAATAACAGTTGAAATTGAAGAAGAAAAAGAGCAGTAAACGATGAGAATACCTCCTAAGTATCACAGAAATCAAAGGAGTGATAAGGCATCAGAAGGGTCCACAACACCAGGGGGAACCTAGGCAGAGATGGTAAAAAAAAGTAGATTCATGCCTCAAGGATACTCTCCAGAGCAGTTGCCCTCACAAGGATCTCAGGAAACACACGAAGTGGCTTCGCAGCCAACCATAAGAGGAAGGAAGTGACAAAGATATCTAAGAGAGAAAGAAGCATAAAGAGAGATGGAGCTAGCAAGGTAGAGAAGTCTCGAGGAAACAAAGTTCCTCCAGAACACCAAAAATATAGGAGGAGAAAGAATAGATGGTAGATCCCGAGCAGGATCTCAATCAGTAAAGAAATGTTGAAAACCGTCTCTTAGAACTGCATGGGTCTGGGAGGCATAAGCAAAGTAGAATCAATAAAGGAGATAATCAAATCCAGGAGGCTAGACATACTACTGCTCCAAGAGACAAAAATTCCAGACATGGAGGGTATGGCACTTTCATGTCACTTATGGAAAAACAACATAGGAAAATCCATTAACTCCAAAGGAGCATCTGGGGGAATAGCCACCATTGTCTCAAGTAAATTCTTGGTCAAATCTAGTATGTAAAACCATCACTGGATATTGACATAAATTCGGGATAAGGAGGACCTAATCCTGGTATACATCTATAATGTATACGGGCCAAATCACTATAGGTAGAAGATAACATTCTTGGAAGATCTCAACAATCTAAAGGAAGAGCTGTGCAGGAAAGATCTCATCATCTTTAAGGACTTCAATACCACTAAGGCACAAAGTGAGAAGAGAGGAGGATCAAAGGTCAAGGATCCTTTTAGCAAGAAGATGGAGGACTTGATGGAAAATATGGATATGCTCGACATCCCATTGAGGAACAGGAAGTACACTTGGAGAAACAAAAGAATTGGAATAGGGAACATAGCGAAAATGCTGGACAGATTTCTAGTAAGCTCCACCTTCTATTGCTCTCCCTTTAGTAGTGTCATACCATAGACCATCAACTCTGATCTGATCCTCTCCAGCCAATCCAGGGCCCATCCCATTAATATTTAATCCGATTTAGCTGCATGATGCTAAAATAATGGATTTAATTCAAAGGGAGTGGAACCTCCAACAATTTGGGTCCCCTAGTTACATATGGGAATCAAAACTAAGAACACTGCGAGAAGCTTTAAAGAAATGGGTGAAGGATAGCTTTGAGGACCCAAATAAACAAAAAAACAACCTTCAAAGGGAACTAGCAGCTATGCAAATCAGAATGGAAGTGGAAGAGGTGTCTTTAGAGCATTTGAAGCAAGAGAGAGAGCTGAACATTATAATCCTAAAGGCAGCAAGACAGATAGAGGAGGTATTGAGAATAAAATCTAGGCAAACGTGGCTGAAGGGTGGAGACAACAATACTGAGTACTTTCACAAGCAAGCAAAGATTCAACAAAGCCACAATGCTGTTGGTTAAAATTAATGTTGTTTAATTCACCTTGATTTAATTGTCAACCAGGGTATGTATACTTCGAGCTGCTACACTATATGTGCGGGCAAGGTAGTTTCAATGCCCATGTTGATAGCAATTTAAAGAAATTCTAGTCTACTTTCAAATGAAAATGAAATAGATGAAGCAACTACTGTATTTGAAAGATCAAATGCTAAGGATTACTAGATCTGTTCTTAGAGAAAAGAAAATCAATTTACTGACCACTATCTTACTGTCAAACTCAATTTAACCTACAGTAGCCTACAGTAATCTTCCAAAACAACACTAATCTTCCAAAGAAATTCTAAACTACAACAATCTGTCAAAATAGTACTAAACTACAGCAATCTTCAGCTACAACAATGATGGTTTACTCTTCAAAACAAACAGCCTGCAATGAGTATGCTCAGTCAATCTCAACGACCTTGTATTATATCTAAACTCCAGTCATTAACCCTACAGAGTATGATACTTAAATCTACACAAACACTTCTCAAATAATTGCTGAAATAAAACCTGTTACCTCTTAACTCAAAATTGTCCACAAATAGTCTATCAAAAGGAGGTTTGGCTTGCTGCTACTGTCTAAATATACCCTGCTTGCGTTTTGTACATACAAATGCACACAAAAGAATGCTGGGGTTATTCAGAAAATGCACACCAATGAATATTAGAACTGTTCAAGAAATGTTCACTTATTCTTGTCTATATATATACTATGAAGCTGGTGTTCAATCCTAGGAAACAATGTTGTAAACTATAACTCTTTTCCTTCATGCAATGCCAAGAAGCATAATTCCAACTCCTATTTAGTCACCATTTAAAAGACTGTTTAACAGGCCCTAGATGCTTTGTAAATCGAAATATTTAAACCTTCTTCTACTGTAAATTCTTTTTAAATCCACACACTACAATGCGAGACTACCCTATAGTTTTGTGAGCTCAAAAGTCAAAAGAATGGAGCTAACACTAACAGCAAAAGGAAATATGAAATCCAATCTATTCTCTTCATGAAATCGATTCTACAACAATCCAAGTCAAGTTCATCACACAGCTTATCAATACCATAACCATAAATAAACAATCCACGCTGAAAACCAGAGAGGGTTTTAAATACAAACTGTTCCTAAATCTATTCAACAGGCTAGATCAATTGCAAATGATATTAACTAATAATATGCAGACATACATTCTATTTCAACTCACAAATGAGCAAAACCATTAACATTCCATAAAAAAAAGTGTCAAAGGATAAAAACATTACTCTACTTACTGCAAAACAAACAACACTGAAGTACAAAGATTTGGTGTTGAAGGTGGGCCTTGCCCTCAATGCCTGCCAGTCTCAAATCGAAACTTTAAAGGAGATAAACGCTGGATATATTGATAATAATAGAGTTTTTACAGTCTTCTCCTGTGTATCCTCCTTCTCAGGCTTTATTTATACATCAACAGATGGACAAGACCCATCCCAAATATCTAAAATTCGTGCAACTACCCAGAAAACGACCAACACCAAATCTAGCAAAACCACATCTATTCCGGAAAGGATTTCTCCACATTTGTTCAGAAATTCTGAAAACTGCTCACGATTAGGGGTAAATGGGGCCATTTTTGAAGTGGGTTTCGAACCGTTTTGAATAACTCCCAACCGATTGCTCAGAAATTGAGCCCGAAATCAGGTTCCTGATCAAGGACGGGAATGCCATTTTGAGCAAATGACATCCTCAGAACAGCACTGGATAATCTTCATAAGCATCTGGAAGGTGATGTGAATCCAATAAAAAAATCTCCACTGTGGACAGAATCCCCCAAATCGCTGGTTCAGCTAGCAAAAATCTTCCTTAGAATGCCGAGACAAGCGTGGAGTCGGGTAGCAAAAGACCCCTGCATAGAAAAGACCAAAGACTTATTACTTGACCTATTATTAAATGAAACTTAAAGACCCTATTATATGCATAAAACAAAGCAAAGTAATGAATAAGCAATGTAAAGAGTCACTTACCAGAACCTAGCAATGTTGATCTCCCAAAAAGGCATAATCATGTACAAACAACACTAATAAAACTGATTATTATTTGGTTTCATAAGACTTAGGCTAGAAAATATTGTACTGGACAGTCAAAATAGGAGACCAACAAATGCCATAAAGGAGTTGAAGGATAATAATGGAAACACAATAACTGGGCATGAAAATCTTAAGGAGCATTCCCACAGCCATTTCCAAGAACTATATACAGACATGGGTGAGACAGACCCGGAAGCTCAATTGGATCTACTCTATGGCATACCATCGATCATAAAAGATGCAGAAAATAGGGAGTTGGCAAAACCCATTATGGAATATGAGATAAGAAACGCAATCTGGTCACTCCACGATGATAAATTACCGGGGTCAGATGGTTTCACTATTAATTTTTACAGAGAATCTTTGGAGATAATAAAAGAATATCTGAAAAAAATGCTAAACTGGACAAGGAAAAAATACAATATCGGGGGGCAACAAACTCATCCTTCCTGGCTTTGATTCCAAAAGAAAAGAGTCCTTCAACACTTGATAGATTCAGACCAATCTCATTATGCAACACTTCTTACAAAATCCTATAAAAAATCTTAGCTACAAGAATGAAAAGCATCATGGGTTACCTCATCTCAGATTCCCAAGGAAGTTTCGTAGCAGGGCGCCAGATCCTGGATAACATCATTATCGTTCAAGAATCAATACACTCTAGCGTGGAAAGGAAGCAACAAGGTATGGCCATCAAAATGGACATGGAAAATGCATTTGATAGGGTAAATCAATTTTTTCTTTTTGAAATCATGTCTAAGTTTGTATTTTCCAAAATATTTGTAAACTAGGTAAAATATTATATAAGCATATCGTGGATAGCACCATTAGTAAATGGTAGACACACCAAATTCTTTCAGGAAACCAAGGGGCTCCAACAAGGCTGCCCGATGTCACCTTTCCTCTACCTCTTAGTGGCTGAATCTTTGAGCAGAAAGCTACAACTTCTGTAGGAGTTTGGAGATCTGAAAGGTATGAAGATAACCATAGGAGTGAGAGTTTCCAATCATGTGCAATTCATTGATGATACCAGTCTGCTAGGAGGAGCATCTGTCATAATTTCCCGAAGATTCAACTCAGTTCTATCCACTTTCCTTAAAGAAACTGATGGTAAAATAAACTCAATAAAATCCAAGTTTTATGGCTGGAACTGCCCTCAAGGAACGCTAGAAAATATAGCAAGGACCCTTGGCTTTGAAGGAAATGCAACTTGGAACTCCTTCAACTACCTTGGGATCCCAATCTTCAAAGGGAAGAAAAGGGATGCTGACTAGGAGGGGATGATTGATAAGACCAAGAACAAAATCTATTCATGGGGGATAAGGTGACTTAATCCGGCTAGAAATCTCATCCTTATCAATTCTATACTCTCTGCTTACCCTATTTACTCTTGCTCGATCTCACTAGCTCCAAAAAAATCATTAAAGAGTTTACAAGAGAAATCAGAAAATTTCTGTGGCAAGGAGGCAAATCAAACAGTCTCAAAAAATTCCACTTGGTGAACTGGGAAACTGTCTGTAAACCAAAAATATATGGTGGAGATGGAATACGAGATCCAAGTAAAATGAATTTATCTCTTCGAGATAAAATTCTATGGAGAATTGTAACGGGAGAATGAGCCCGGTGGAAGGAAATCATCCAAAAGAAATATCTGACAGGAACCAGAAAGAGATGGCTGGACAATATCAACATAGATAGTAAAGGCACACCGAATTGTGAGCTGTGTAAAAACTTAGCTTGTCTGGACAATATCAACATGGATAGTAAAGGCACACCAATCTGGGAGCTGTGTAAAAACGGAGCTCATATCCTCACAGGGAAATTAATATGGACACCAAGCAATGACAAAAGCACTAAAATTTGGAACGATCACTGTTCCTCTATCCCTCTTGTCGTTTTAGCACTAGCATTCCTATATTTAATGCAGTGTATGGAGAGTCTAAATATTCACTCGCTGTTTGATATATCAGAGTGGACGAGCATCGGGAGGTGGTTTGGCTGGCACGAGATGGAGCTTGGTCATCTCAACGTAGATTACAAATCCCTCATCACCGTGATGCTTCCTCCTGTCCATCGTGCGTTGAAGGATGAACGTTGCTGGGGCAAAGTCATAATTTACACGGTGAAGGATGGTTACAGAGCCATGGATGTGGAGGGCAGCAATTAAAGCAAAGACAGGAAGTGAAGTAAGATCTAGAATAAATATGGGTTACCCAAAATGAACGTTTTTTTTTTATTCTATCCCATAGAAAAATTCTAATAGCAGAGAATTTAAGGAAAAGAGGAATGGAAGGCCCATTGAGATGCATCCTTTGCAAGGAGTCTGAGGAATCAAAAGAACACATGTTCTTAGAATGTAAATTTTCCAGGGAGGTTTGGCATCAAGCTTACAAGGATTTGCACTTTGAGTTTACTTTTCCAACTAATTGGGATGATCTATTTGCCTGCTGGAAGGATTACTACCAAGTATTACTCAGCAATAACCCAGACTTTGTGAGGGCTTGGGAAGCCCTTCCAAGATATATCTGCTGGAAGATATGGACAACAAGAAACAAGGATATTTTCAAGGGTAAAAATAACAGTCGGGGATAAGCTGCAACAACTTCAAAAGCTCTTTGGGTTGAATCTATTTTCATGAGGGGAATGCACAACATCAGCAAGGAAGCATTGAAAGTAGAGGAAAGAGATTGGGCCTCTGAGTTTCTAGTTCTCCCGTCACATCTGCCATGGACTCAACCAAAAAAAAATTCAATTGAGCAAATTTTGGCAAATAAGAATGAATATGGAAGAGTTCAAAGGATGGTGGAATAAATTGGGCTGTAGCTCTTTGTTTTTTTATGGTGCCTCAAAAGGAAATCTGGGGATGGCAGGAGTGAGGGGAGTCTACTTCAATCCTGAAGGAATCAAGCTGAAAGAGTATGCTTGGGGAATTGACAGGAAGACTAATAATGGGGCGGAATGGTTAGCATTAATAAAATGACTAGAGCTCGCAAGGAATTATGGCATCCAGGAACTGATGGTATTCGGTGACTCGTGCATGGTTATTGGAGAAACAAGGAAAATAACAAGGAATTGAAAGAAAACAGTCAACAAGACCCAACATCTTCTTAAATGTATGGTAAATGAGTTCAAATCCATCAATTTCCTTCATGTATTGAGAAAAAATAATAAACAAGCAGATAGTATGGCCAATAAGGGAGTGGACTTAGATTGCGGAATCCTGTTATGTAATCAACAGGTTTATGAGAGAAATTGGGTTACTTTATAAGTGAACCTTTCTTCTTCATTCTCTGAATGTTCTACTTTTGTATTCTACTGCTTGGGTAGTTTGTAAGAAGTTTCAGCACTCATATAATAGGAAGTGGAGATGAAAATGATAGAATGGAAAAAGAAGTACAAGGAGGCATGGACTTGGTCTTCCTATGGGAGCAGTTTGTGTCCAACCTATTGTAAATTTTAAATTCTCTTTTGTTTTTATATAAAAAAATCCCTTCAACCGTTTTTGTAAAAAAAATAAAAATTCCAAGTTACTAGAAATTTTAAAGTTAAATGTACAACTATCAAGTTATTAACAATTACCAAGTTAAATACATACTTGATTTTGAAACTTTACTAACAATTTTCAAGCTAAATGTACAATTTCAAGTTAAAAACATATTTAGTTATTTTAAATTCAAGTTACAAACAATTTTATTGTTTTTAATGTATTTTCAATTCTTGTACCAACTTTTTACATGCATGAATGTAGGGATAAGTTATATTTTTTCCCTTATAGTACCATAATAATGAATTATAATTTGTTCAATAATCAAATCTAGGAGCTCACAAACCAAAGAATAATGAGTGTGTGTATGTTATGCACATGAGTTAGTGCAACAATAATATAATAATGCTAATGTTATCGCATTAATACCATGCAATTATGTAGGGATAGATCATGGTTAGCCATCACATCATTATGAGCAAGAATCACATGACCCTGTGCCCCCTCACAATCCTAATCAGCTACCACATGACACTTTTCCCTCTCACATTTCAGGTACAATTAGGAGTTGTAGTGGGGTTGGAAGGGGTGAAAATTTTCTAGAGGATTGTGAAGTTGTTGTATGAGAAGAGCTTGAAAACCCGATCCCTAGTCAAATGATTAGAGAGCATGTCAGTGACATAATCAAGTCGTATTTTGAACAACATTCAGTGATGGAACAAGATTAAATCCTACATGGGTTGATAAAACAAAAAAATTGAAACGTGCCACAGGGTTGTTGGATTTTCAAGATGCTAAAACAAAAAATACTTGTGAAAATGCAATAGAAAATGTAAAACTGCATTATCTTTGTTTGGAAAAACAAGAAATGATGATATCCGAGTTGCTCATAGAGAAATTACAATGGTTGTTGTGGAACCAAGTGTCATGTCCCCTCCTGCCTTAGAGGAGAAACACGACCATCGTTCCACACATTTGAGGAATGTGCATCCAGCTCGAAGTTCAATCTATTCAACTCTGTGTAAAAATTCCCCCAACTTCCCAATAGAAAAGAAATTGGTCCTGTCAGTGATCCATTCGACGATCCATGAAGAAAATCTTAGAGGATATTGAACGACGGAGAAGGCTATAACTGAAATCGACGGTCACAATCTATTTCACATATGAAAACAGATCGACGGCGGAGAATCAATCTTGTAAGAGTCAACAATGCGAAAAGTTGAATCTACGAGATCGGGGAAATATGAAAATTTCGGCCCCTCATCCTGCATCCTGCTTTCTGCATCGCGCATGTGGGATAGGCCATTGCAGAAATAATCGATTGCATAATTAGAGATCGTGAAGCTGCATCCCACATTCCCGCATCCTACATGTGGAAATTGAGTTGCGGAAGGAAAATATGCGGGGAACAGGTTTTATAGAAGGCCGCTTCCGCATCCTGCATCCCGCAAGTTGCAGAATGAAATTTTTGCAGAAATTCAACCTGCTAGCAGAAGTATTGGGCAAATTTGCTCATTCAGGACATCACCAATCCGGCCATCTAAGCACCATAACTTAGTTTAAAAATGCATTGAACAAAACATACATAGATGCATACAATTTCAATTATACAGCAGAATCAATTTATAAATTCAACACATTAAACAGATTCATCATATTTCATGAAGCAAATACAATTTGTAGAGATTAACACATAGATACTTATCTTTGAAAGAAGTTGTTCCGCAACCAGCTACGTCGCTGCAACGATCCACCCAACCATAGGCTAGTGCGCTCATCAATATCTCAGCAACACTGCCACCCCCAACTTGGGCATGATTCCAACAAGGAATAAGGAACACTAACATGCTCACACATAGCCGAAAATACAACCAAACTCAGCCAAGTCAATACAGTTGGGCTTATCAGGCTACATAAAAACAAGCCAATATGATGCTGGGTTTATCACACTGCAGTCAGTCAAGCCAACATTCTCATTAAGTACCGGACAAGACAACTAACAGATGGGTTTATAAGGCTGCAAAGGAGATGGAAAAATTGAACTACTAAGTTAGTGAGCTCAACCACCAAGTTGTGGACTCCTGCACTAGATCAGGCTTGGCTCCTAAAACATCTACACACCCAACACAAGGACTCATCCCCTTCTCTGCTACACAGTCCCTTGGGATATGCCTTCCCTTCTACTGCTGTTTACGGTGTGCAAAGAAGAAAACTATCCCCTCTAGATCTATTTGTGAGGTTCCTTCCTACACTACGTCTATCAAGCTAGTTCAGATCCAATTCCACTCCAGGCCATTTCAGACCAAGGAAAAAATATGCACACACACAGCATACCACAAGGTTAACACAACAACACAGAATTCCACTCGCTCTGTGACAGAGGAGACCATTGCACAACAATGCTCAGGATGATACAATAGGCGAACAACATAGAAAAAAACAAAGTTATGCAAAAACAGGTGAACAACATAGAACAAAGGACGGTTCTGCAAAATAGGCAAACACAAAGAGCGCATGCATATAATGGAATAGGGAAGAAAAAGAATCAAAACCGACCACAACGTTTGGGTGAAAACTAGATGATGGACTGCACATGCACAAAATGAGGAAAAAAAACTAAAAGCGTGAAGGGTGGATGATCAAAAGAACGTCCTGCAGCTCCCCACAACGTGAAGGAAGATGAAAACATGAGTGCATGAGGGGAAAATGGGCATATGTCTTCTGGGTGTTTTCTTTTGACACATGGATTTTCCCCCATGGCTCAAGGTTAAACATTCCCCCTCCTCATTCCTTAGGAAATCATGCCCCCATCTCATTATTTGTTGCATTGACATAGCTGGTTGTGGGTTTTTAATTTAAATTACATATTTATATGATGTCTAGAATTAAATACTGTGCTTGACTTAGCACCATAAACCGTAGGTATCAACCTTGATCACCTATAAACAAACATCAATCAATGGTAGGGCCTTGGCCTTGAGCTCCTTGCCATGATTCCATACACTATTTTCATTATATATATTTAATGCAAAACCAGGATGTTACATCCCCTCCCCCTTCAATAGCACTGTCCTCAATGCTTTACAAAATTGAACAAAAATGCTACCCTGGCACCACCCTCAGTGCTCTGTAGAATTGAACAAAATTGGATGTGCCAATCGCATGGCATCCTCCAGCTCCCATGTAGCCTCTTAAGGATTGTAGTGCTCCCATTGCACCTTTAGTTGCTTTATGGCTTGGTTCCAGAGCATTGTGACCTTCCTGGTGAGGATGTGCATTGGCTCGATTTGGAATTCTCCCTCAGGTTCCACCTGAATCACATCCCAATTTATCACATGGTTAGGATCATGTACATATCTCTTAAGCAAAGAAACATGAAAAAAATTATGAGCCCTAGTGCTAGCAGGTAATGCAAGTCTATATGCAACTGACCCTATTCTTTCAAGCACTTCAAATGGCCTGCAGTATCTAGGTGACAGCTTGGCACAACTTCCAAGCTTCAAGGAACTCTTCTTTTCCCTCACTATGAGATAAACATGATCCCCAACACTGAACTCTTTGTTCACCCTATGCTTATATGCATAGCTTTTCTGTCTATCTTGGGCTACTTTCAGATTCTGCCTGATCTTTACAACCTCCTGCTCCATCTCCTTGAGCAATTCTGTACCAAGCACAACCCTGTTCACTGGATTATCCTAAGTTACTGGTGTCCTACACCTCCTGCCATACAAATATTCATATGGACTCATCCCCAAGGATGCTTGTTGTCCATTTTTATAAGAAAACTCTACCAAGTGTAAATAATCTTCCCACTTGGTTGGTTTGTCCATCACATACATGCGAAGCATGTCTTCAAGCACCTGGTTAACTCTCTCTGTCTGCCCATCAGTCTGAGGATGGTAGGCAATGCTAAAATTCAATTTCATCCCCAAATCTGCAAACAATCCCTTCCGAAAATTGGAAGTGAACTTGACATATCTGTTAGAGACTATTGCCTTATGAAATCCATGCAATTTGAAAATCTCTTTCATGAATATCTTTGCACTGTCATCAGTCTTATGCGTAGACTTAACCAGTATAAAATGTGCTTCCTTTGTCAACTTGTCCACCACAACCATGATGGAATCATGTTGTCTCCAAGTGATTGGAAATCCTGTAATAAATTCCATGGAAATAACTTCCCATTTCCATTCTAGAACTGACAAAGGCTGCAACAAACCTGCTGGGTGTTGATGCTCAACCTTCACCTGCTGACATTTCATGCACCTTGAAATATATTCAGCCACGTCCTTTTTCATACCTGGCCAAAAGTACTGCTTTCTAGCTGTAGCAATTGTCTTCTGATATCCTAGATGCCCAGAATATGGAGCTTGGTGGATCTTATCCATAACAACCCTCCTCAAATATCCTACCTTTGGAATATAAATTCTGTTCTTATAAGTAAGGAGTCCATCTTCTTCTAATTTATATCCCTCATTCTTCTTTTCAAGGCTTTGCTACTGCAACTTGTCTTTTACCTGCACATACAATTCATGTTCAGCAACATGATTAACAATCTATTGTCTCAAATCTGACTGGAAAATACTAAGAGATGCCACATGCATTTCCTGCACCTTCCTGCTGAGTGCATCAACTACCTTATTCTCTTTTCCTTTTATGTCTTTGATTTCAAAATCAAACTCGCATTAAAACTCTAGCCATCTAGCTTTCCTAACATTTAGAGTAGGTTGATCAAACAAATACTTCAAACCACAATGGTCTGTTCTTAGCTCAAATCTTTTGCCCATCAAGTAATGCCTCCACATCTTGAGAGCATGTACTATGGCTGCAAGTTCCAGATCATGAGTGGTATAGTTATTCTCATGCTCCTTCAACTTTCTTAACTCATAACATATTATGTGGTTGTCTTGCATAAGAAATCCTCCAAGTCCTTGACCACATGCATGAGTGCACGCCACAAAATCTTTCTCTGGGTCTGCAAATTTCAAGATTGGTGCACTTGTGAGAAGATTCTTCAAATGCTGGAAACTTTTTTCACACCTCGATGTCCATTCAAAATTTTTCCCCTTCCTTTGCAAAGAAGTGATGGCATGTGCAACCTTGGAGAATCTTCAATGAATCTCCTGTAGTATCCTGCAAGTCCCATAAAAGACCTTACATCTGTCATATTTCTTGGAGTAGGCCAATTCATAATGGCTTCAATATTGTTAGGGTCCATAGATATACCCTCTTCTGAGATAATGTGACCCAAATACTGAATTCTATCTTGATAGAAGTAACACTTGCTCAACTTTGCATACAACTGATTCCCCCTAAGAAATTGTAATGTCAATCTCAGATGCTCTTCATGCTCTTTCTCATTCTTAGAATAAATAAGAATGTCATCAAGGAAAACAAGAACAAACTTGTCTAAATACTTGCTGAAGACACTATTCATAAGGCACATAAATGTAGCTGGTGCATTTGTGAGACCAAATGGTACCACTACAAACTCATAATGCCCATACCTTGTTCTGAAGGTTGTTTATGAATTTATTCATCCTTGATTCTCATCTAATGGTAACCAAACCTCAAGTCAATCTTGGAAAATACCTTTGCTCCTCTCATTTGATCAAAGAGGTCATCAATTCTAGGCAAAGGATATTTGTTCTTCACCGTGGCTTTGTTCAGTTGTCTGTAATCAATACACAATCTGAGTGTACCATGTTTCTTCTTCACAAACAAAACTGGTGCTCCCCAAGGAGACACACTCAACCTGATATACTTATTCTCCAACAACTCTTGCAACTGCATCTTCAACTCTAGCATTTTTGGTGTACTCATCCTCTAGGGTGTCTTGGACACTTGTGCTGCTCTTGGCAAAAGTTCAATTGTGAATTCAATGTCCCTCTTTGGAGGAATCCCTGGAATCTCATCAGGAAAAACATACCTAAATTCTTGCAATACAGGATAGTCATCCAATCTAATAATTTAATTCTCTACTGCCTCCATAGCATGAGTTGCATACACTCTGCAACCCTTCCTACAAAAATTCTTCAACTGCATTGCTGAAATCTGCCTCACATAAATCACCTTTGGAATGCCTCTTACAACTATTGGGTTCCCTTTTTCATTCATGCATTCAAAAGTATTATTGTAACAGTCAAGCTTTACCTTGTGAGATTCTAACCAATCCATTCCAATGAGAACATCATAGGTACCAAGTGGTAGAACATTTAGATATACACAAGTGACCAATCCATTCATCACCAATGGACATTTTTCCAGCACTTCACTAACCTTTCTCTTAGTTCCAGTGGCTAGATGAACTAACTGCGATTTTCTATGCTTTACTTTCTTAAAAGCATAAATCTCCACTAATCTAGGAGAAATGTAACTATGAGTAGAACCAGGGTCAATCAAAATAGAAATAGATTGCTCAACAGTCTTACTTGCAACTTTAACCATAGTTGACTAGTGATATGCCTAGCGGTCCTCTAGTGCTGCATAGATTCTAGGGAGGGCCCTTGCTACTTGACCCACTATTTCTACTTCTTGAATGTTGTAAGCTGGCCTTGCATTCTCATTCTCAAGTGGGAAATACCTGCGCATGTGGGGTCGTCCACATTTCCAACATTGGAGTGGTGCTCTGTTCTATTGTGGATCTCTTGGCTCATCTCCCACCACTCTAGCTGGCTACTTCTGCTAATTCCTGAAGTTAGAAGGTTTGAAAATTTTCTTCTTTTGGTCAGACTTCTCATTCTTCTTGTCCTTCCATGCCTTATGATAATCAGGTTTTCATTTGCTTTGCTCATAGCAATACTTAGCCTTCCTTATCGCTTCTTCCTTATCGTTTCCTGAGTGGATTGCCTCAGTCATACAAAGACGGAATTGAGTTTTATGAACCTAGGACTCTTTACTTTTTCATCTTTGATGTACTTGACATACCTCAATAGCTCCAAGAACTTGTTTGCATACTCTTCCATGGTCTGCTATCCCAATCTCAGCTCATGGAATTATTTGATCTTATCATCATAGTACCTGTCAGAGAGGTACTTCTGCTTGAAATAATTCTAGAATTGTTTCCACACAATCTGCCTTTCATTAATCTTCTTCACTTGCCTGAAGTGCTCCCACCATATGGATGCTCTTCTAATCAAATTGAAGATGGCTACTCTAGCCTTCATATTTCTTGAATAGTCTTGGACTTGGAAATATTTCCTCATCCCAAGAAGCCAAGCTTCAGCTTCTTGCCCATTCTTTATCTCACCATTGAAGGTAGGAGGCCTTTCCTTCCTAAATTCATCACATGAAAGGTCCTAGTAGCACCTCTTTCTCTTATTCTCGTGAGAAGAAGAACTTGAACCACCAATGGATCCTTCAGAGTTAGATGATCCACTAGGAGATCTCTTTCTTCCTCTAGAAATGCTCTTACTTCCTTCTGGTCTCATTGTTCGGTCCCCAGAGTTCATCTGCCTCTAAATGTATGTAAAACTTTGCATCATGGCTGCATTCAACTAATTCTGCTCCTCCAGCGCCTTAACCATTCTTTCATTGTCTTCCCTGTGACTTTGCATCTCCACCCTTAGGATTCTCATGGTTGTGGCAAAATCTGGAGGAGTATCTTGAAACATCCTCCCATTAGACTCTGTCTCAGCATTTCCAATTAGGACATTTCCCCCCATAGCATCTTCCTTGTATTCATTGGGGTTTTGTGCATCATCGCACATGTCGGTTCTCATGGCTCAGTCAAAACAAATTTACCAAACTGCACTATCTAGAATGCTGCCATATGACTATAGTTTTGCAAAATGTGTTAATAACAAAATTGTTAGATAATTTCAAAATAGAAACCACTACCCATGATAGTTTTCTTTGTTACGTAGCTTAACAATATTTTGAAACCATTTACCAATAGCTTTGTTAACTCTTAAACTTGGCTCATTTAGGCCCTAGTGCCGCAACCAACAGCTCCGATACCACACTGTCATGTCCCCTCCCGCCTTAGAGGAGAAACACGACCATCGTTCCACACATTTGATGAATGTGCATCCAGCTCGAAGCTCAATCTATTCAACTCTGTGTAGAAATTCCCCGAACTTCCCAATAGCAGAGAAATTGGTCATGTCAGTGATCCATTCGATGATCCATGAAGAAAATATCAGAGGAGGTCGAACGACGGATAAGGCTCACAACTGAAATCGACGGTCACAATCTGTTCCCCATATGGAAACATATTCACGACGGAGAATCAATCCCACAAGAGTCAACAGTGTGGAAACTTGAATTTGCGGGATCGGGGAAATATGGGAATTTTTGCCCCTCATCCCGTATTCCGCATTCCGCATTCTGCATCCCGCATGCCGAATAGACCATTGCGGAAATAATAAATTGCAGAATTAGATATCGTGAATCCATATCCCGTGTCTCACATCCCGCATGCGAAAGGTGAGTTGCGGAAGGAAAATCTATGGGGAACAGGTTTTTACAGAAGGCCACTTCCACATCCTGCATCTCGCAAGTTGTGGAAGGAAATTTCTGCGGAAATTCAACCTGCTAGCAGAAGTCTTGGGAAGATTTGATTATTCAGGCCATCACCAATCTAGCTATCTATGCACCATAACTTAGTTTAAAAATGCATTGAATGAAACATACATAGATGCATACAATTTCAATTATACAATGGAATCAATTTATCAATTTAACACATTAAACAAGTTCATCATATTTCATGAAGCAAATACAATTTGCAGAGATTAACATAGAGATACTTATCTTTGAAAGAAGTTGTTTCGCAACCAGCTACGTTGCTGCAACGTTCCACCCAACCATAGGCCAGTGGGCTCATCAATATCTCAGTAGCACTGCCACCCCCAAGCTGGGCATGATTCCCACAAGGAATAAGGAACACTCACAGGCTCACACATAGCCAAGAATACAACCAAACTTAGCTAAGCCAACACAGTTGGGTTTATCAGGCTATAGACAAACAAGCCAATATACTACTGGGTTGATCAGATTGCAGTCAGTCAAGCCAACATTCTCATTAAGGACTAGCCAAGCCAACTAATAGATGGGTTTATCAGGCTGCAAAGGAGCTGGAAAACTTGAACTGCTAAGCTAGTGAGCTCAACCACTGAGCTGTGGAATCCTGCACTAGATCAGGCTTGGCTCCTAAAAAATCTACACAACCAACACAAGGAAGCATCCCTTTCTCTGCTACACAGTCCCTCAGGTTATGCCTTCCCTTCTAGTTCTTTTCAGGGTGTGCAAAGAAGAAAACCATCCCCTCTAGATCTATTTGTGAGGTTCCCTCCTACACTAGGTTTATCAAACTAGTTCAGATCCAATTCCATTCCAGGCCATTTCATACCAAGGAAAAAATATGCACACACACAACAGACCATAAGGTTAACACAGAAACACAGACTTCCACTCGCTCTGTGACAGATGAGACCATTTCACAACAATGCTTAGGATGATAACAATAGGCGAACAACACTGAACAAAACACAGTTCTACAAAAATAGGCGAACAACACAGAACAAAGCACAGTTCTGTAAAATAGGTGAATGCACAACGCGCATGAACATAATGTAATAGGGAAGAAAAAAATCAGAATGGACCACAACGTTTGGGTGAAAACCAGATGATGAACTACGCATGCAAAAAATGAGGAAAAAAAACTGAAAGTGTGAAGGATGGATGATCAAAAGAACATCTTGTAGCTCCCCACAACGTGAGGGAAGATGAAAATGTGAGTGCATGAGGGGAAAATGGGCATATGTTTTCTGGGTGTTTTCTTTTGACACATGGATTTTCCCCCATGGCTCATGGTTAAACATTCCCCCTCCACATTCCTTAGGAAATCATGCCCCCATCTCATTATGTGTTGCATTGACATAGCTAGTTGTGGGTTTTTAATTTAAATTTCATATTTATATGATGTCCAAAATTACATATTGTGCTTGACTTAGCACCATAAACCATAGGCATTAACCTTGATCACCTATACACAAACATCAATCAATGGCAGGGCCTTGGCCTTGAGCTCCTTGCCATGATTCTATACAATATTTTCATCATATATATTTAATGAAAACCGGGGTCAAAACCGGGGTGTTACACTAAATGCCTCAAGAAATCGAATGGAAACAACAATGGCATCATTACTCAATGTTTCAAAAAGAGCATTGTTCAAATATGCTAAATTCAAGGTCTGAATAGATGAAAATGATGAAGTTTCTTGTTGGGATCTTATTAGTAGGGAACCCTATCGAGGCAAGATGGAAGAGGGAATTAGAGAGAAGGTGATAGAGTTTTAGGAAAACCATTCTCGTGCTATTCCAGATTGAAAGCATGTCCTACGACAAAATTTATCCAAAGACATTTATTAGGAGCACTGTAAGCATGTGATGGAGAGGACGGGAGTTGCATTTTATGAGGAATTCCAAGAAACCAAAACCTCTGCTCAAATCACATTTATCATATTCAATGAATGGAAAGTGTGGTATATTAGGCCAAATACAATTCACGACACTTGTTGTTGTCGATACCATGTTGAATTCTGACTATACTATGACACATTTTTTTTATTTTTGCAAAAGGCACTAGAATGGTGAACCGACTCCTCACACAATGTGAGATTTTATTTCTATGATACTATGCAACAAGAATCATGAACATGTGTTTTTCAATAAGAGGTGTGTAGGTGGGATAAGATGCCTTGAATGCGGGTGATTTGACATTGTTCCATAGGAAATTTCCTATCGATCCAACACAACCTGAATTGTCAGATATCATAGTTATGTGGAAGAGGTATGAGTATGTCTCCATGAATCCATCCTCTTCTTCAGTTGTGCCATCTAAGAGGATCGATTTTCTTGAGGATGAGGTTCATGTTTTAGATTTCATGGATAAGTTTCAAAGTCAGATTTAAAAATACATAAATCACTCCCATAGGTCTAGGTGGCAAGCTTCAGAATTCAAACGTTCTCATGAGGTATTTGATTTGGGTACAATCTGATCAGTGGTAGAATTTGCTGACAACTACACATTTTCTCCTTAAAGAGAGATACAGAGTGAGTACTATCACTCTGACTAGGTGTCTATTTTTGTACATGTATTGTACAAACATGATTAGGAAAGCATTTATGGTAGTGATAACACTCCTCGTTGATGCGAAGTGATTAAAGAGTACCATTTTTATGTCAATGATTATCATGAGCATGATACGTTGTTCGTTCAACAATGATTTGGGTTGATTTATGATTCATTAAAACATAGATGTGTATCATTTACTGAACACTGGATTTGCTCATATGCGTGTGCAGGGTAGTTCAAATCGTCATACTCTTTTTACTGGTTGAGTCTCCTTCACAAAGAGACAGGAGTCTGACACACCTATATATTTTTTGAAATAGGGAATGGAAAGGGTGAACATGATGGTGCAAGTACATGTGTGAAACGGGCACTTCGTAGGTACTAGATGAGTCATGGTGAAAACTGAGTCAAATGCTTTGCATAAGTAGTTGTTTGGTGCACATGACATTTGGGACATCAAGGTCATGAACAATAAAGGTCAGTGTGTAAGTAATAAACTCCATTCTCAACTAATATGCTTACAACATTATACCATCATTTCCAAAAAAACACCTGCACGGTAGGAATTTATATAACAAATTGAATTCCATGCAGGTTCTTTTGGGATGTTTCCCTTGGAGATGTGAATAGATCCATGCTGTGGTATTGTGAGACCATATCTGGTATGAGGGAATTACATTATGTTTGTAGTAAATACATGGGTGACATATTCGCCATTGAAACGAGGAAGTATGCTTGTTTTTGTGATTTTTTCATTGATGCAAATGGATGTGGGCTTCATTACTGTGAAAATGATGTATATGTGAAACAATGGAAATATGTTCCACTTAATCCAAAGGGCCCACATCTAGTTCTTACATGAAAAGAGATGCACACTAACGAGGAAATGATATCACTATATCATGATCAAGTTTCTAATGTGGTTAGGGAAGGTACAAGACTTCATTATTAAGCAGTTTATTATATATTACACATATACAAATCCTGTAGAAATGCATGTAGTACATTTGAAGAATATTTGTAATTTCTCTTGTAGGTGGTGTATTCATTGTCATTGCACCCCCTCGACAATCAAGAAAATATGTCCTATTATTTGCTGTGGTGCACACAAATTAAAAGTAGGTTGGTGCAACTTCCCTATCAAGATGGAGAGTTCCCATACCAAATTGGAGACTTGGTTTGGATGGGCCACTTTTTTTAAAGAGTGAAAAAACAGGGTGCTTATATTATTTACAAATATTTTAAGCTTGAATATATATCATGCCAATATAGTCATTTGGTGGTGGCATCTCGAATATATCTAACAAAAATCAAGGTGAAGAGAGGTGATCTAAAGAGATTGAATATGGTAGAAGCTGACCATGATTGTATTATGGAGACTTGCATTCCTATGAGCCATTGGCTAGATGAATGAACTACACATGCCACTTTCAACATTGACCTAGATTTCATGTTGACTTGTTGAATGCAATGTTGTAATACCAAGTTTCTAAAATTAACATGTACATCATCCATTGCAAGTAACTCATGTATGGTCCTACATGGATTTGATTTTGTATCAAGATAATGCGACTGCATATGAGTATTATTTCTTAGTTTGTCTTCATTTATCTATGAGCTTTTGTAAAAACAAATTTTCATATAGACAATGATCCTCTATTCATTGTGAAGGTAAGTGCCCCATCAACTATGACAAATACCCATTTCTAATATAATATGGGTTTCTCTTGTTCAATGGTTATCCTCAAATTGTAATTTGAAATTGATTTTTTAATTGTAATGTAATTGAAGTTGATTTTTTAAATTACAAGTAAATATTGAATTTTCAATTGAAATTACACAATAAATTAAGACATTGATGTCTAATTCCAATTGAAAGTTCAATGTGTACTTACAATTTAAATTGATTACAATTGGAATTACACATCATGATTTAAATATCAATGTTTTTTTTATTTCAAGTTCAAAGTAAACAAATACAAAATCCCCAATCCTCATTTTTAACATAGTATGTTTTGTTTCCAAAACCATCATATATAGGAACAACTTCAAACAATACTCATAAACCTTACCTAGAAATGGTTTCTTCACGGAAACAAAGAACAATATGAGACTTCCAATTATGAGATATCATCGATAAGAATCATGTAAATACAACCACCTAACAATTAAATAATGCTTTGTATCCATCTTGACTTTATGAAAATATTTTGAATGATAGATGTTCCCCTTTCTATAGAATGTTCCATACACACCACAAACTTCTACTTCATAGAAATAAGGATATGCAACACCTATACAACCTTAATATAATTGTAATTTAAAATGCACCTATGCAATGTAAAATTGTAATTTAAATTTAAATTTATAATGTAATTGAATTTTAAATTTTGATTTTGCAATTGTAATGTTGAAAATTTGAACTTTTTTTTAACGCAAATGGATAATTTTATTTTTTATTTTTATGAAATCAGAAATTACAAGAGTGGTCAAGCTAATGCCTCAACAACAGATTACACATAGAGAAAAATTGATACTTGAAGAAGATCAAAATTGTTACAAGTCTCTCAAAAGATAAAATTCATGTAATCAAGACACATCAAGATGCATCTTAATTATGATAACGGATGGAATGAGCTGATTTCTTCATTGCTGCTGAGGCTTCCTTAGAGCATTAGACAGGGTTTATTTGCCATAATATTTGCTTGATAATTCAATTCTCGTAGAATGTGATATGAAACAACCCTGTTGAAATATTTTAAATTATTTCTGATTCTCTTTAAGTTTTTGTTCAAAGAAGGATTGTTAAAATGATCTTCAGAATTCAACTTTTTAATCAGTAACTATGAGTCTCCGAATATCTAAATTGAGTTATATCCAAGATATTTTACTATATGGAAGGCCTTCAAAATACCATAGCATTCTGCTTGGTTATTTGAGCATATTCCAAGACCCCAACAAAAACAGGTTTCAATAGATCTGTCCGAAGATAGGATCACTCCACCTCCTCTAGCAATTTTGGGATTTCCCTTGGAAGCACCGTCAAAGAATATAGTGGTAATTGTACTCCTCTTCCACCATAAGGATAAAGTTGCAACATTATCTCTCAATTTACAGAAAGGGAGAGGACCTGGTTTCTTAATTGCAGCACACCTTACACCATTCAAGCAGGGACCCAACCAATCAACTGCTTCAAAAGGAAGAGAAGCATTACCCAGAATTCCAACAGATTCCACGATAAAAGATTTCTCTCTTGCCCCAACGATGACATGATTGGATGGTTTATTACTGAAAATCCACTCATTTCTGGCAATCCACACAGTCCACCAAATAAACTTTGGCACAGATTGCCATATTTTATTCCACTCAGCGTTTAGATTTAATTTGAGGGGGTTCTGATCTTTCCACTTGCTAAAACGAAAATGAACAACAATTTCAAAAGGAACAGAGACATGCAAACCATGAAGGAATCTCCCCCACACGATTTGAGAAAACCAACAGTCAATGGAAACGTGATCAGAATTTTTAGCAGTTGGGTTGCAAAGAATACACCGAAAAGGACCATTGAATCCACGCTTGATTAGATTCTCACCAGTCAGAACTCGGTTGTGCATGAGTAGCCAGGTAAAAAAGATTACCTTAGGTAGACTGAAATCATCCCAAACATATTTACATAGAGAAGAAGGCCACAAAGATGAATGTGGAGGTTGAAGCACAGAAAAACCATGAGATACGGTGTAAAAACTAGTGCGTCCACACCCCCATTGATCCTTTTGAGAATGATGGACTAGAGCAAAGCCATATAGCATGGAAGACATCCAATTTTTAAGTGACTGAAGAGGTTCTGGAAAGTCTAGCAGTGACCAACCTGTCTAGTTCCCATCGCTATCCCAAGAAAATAAATATGCGAGCCTAGCAATTCGATGATTGTCCAAAAATTAACTTGACAGGATTTAACATATTCAAGGAAGAGAGAGGGGGATTCCCAAGTATTCTGTCCTCCCACAAAAAAATCCTCGAACCGTTACTGGGAATTCTGTATAACTGTTGTTGAATGTGCTTTGTTCCTTTTCTACAAGAATTCCATATTGCTGTACCTTGAGGGATATTTTTTTCTTTTAAGTTTCTGAATGAGCCTCCCTTTAGATATTTCATTCAAAAAATATTGCTAATCAGAAGCTTTTTATCAGTAAACAACTGCCAAATGGTTTTTATTCCCATAGCCAAATTTTCTAATCCAGGATCTCGAATCTACAATCCCCCTTTAGATAATGGTATTTTGACCCCCAACTGACTACATGGATCTTAGTCTTATTTCCTTTACCTCCATTCCAAAGGAAATCTCGCAGAAGCTTGGAAATATGTGACATGATAGACTTCGGAGCAAGCAACAGAGAGGATTGAAAGGTGGGAAGGGATGAAAGAACAACCTTAATCAATATCAACTTTCTAGCATTGGTTAACCATTGGCCACCCCAAGAAGCAATTTTGGATTTAATCTTAGAAATAAATTCAAACCAGAGAGATGGAGGGCTAGGTCCCAGAGTTAGAGGTAATCCCATATATTTAATCTTTTCCAACTTATCAAATCCGGGAAAACCCAAGGAGTGAGATATTCGAAGAATTGCTAGATGATCCACATTCCAACCATAAACAACACTTTTCTTTTTGTTGAGCAAGGCTCCTGAAATTAAACAAAAATTTTGAAGGATTTCATTAAAGGTCTGGGCAATATTTAATGAGGCCCCACCAAGAAGAAGCGAATCATCAACAAAGAGGGCATGGTTTATAGGATCCACTCCCCTTACTATCTTAATTCCTGGAATATAACCTGCTTCCTTTTCTACTGTGAGCTTTCTACTAAGAGTTTCTACCATCAAGATGTAGAGAAAAGGAGACAGAGGGCATCCTTGAAGGAGTCCTCTTGAATCTTGAAAGAAATATGAAGGTCTGACATTAAGCAGAGGTGCTATCCAAGGCCTGTCAGTGCAAGCTTTTATCAAGTTAACAAATTCGGCACAAAAATCAAAACAGAGAAGGAATTTATATAGGAAGGAAAGCTTGACACGATCAAAGGCATTTTTCATATCTAGTTTGATTAGCATTCCTTTCTCCTTCCTAAGAAAACTGGAATGGAGGGCTTCTTGAACTTGAATTAATTGTCAACTAGATGCCTACCTTTTACAAACCCCCCTTGGATAGGAGAAATCCGATTCCCTAACAAAGGCTTGAGACGATTAGCTAATAGTTTAGCAAGAATCTTGTAGGAGGCATTACAAAGAGAAATAGGTCAAAACCTGTCAAAGGATGCAGGGTTAACCTCCTTAGGGATTAAGGCAAGAAAAGTGGAGTTAGTACACCCTCCCACTTTGGATTTTTTTTGGAAGGATGTCACCATGCGGAGCAGGTCAGTTTTAATGATATTCCAACAAGCTCTGTAAAAGTGGAAGGAAAAGCCATCTGGTCTAGGAGCCTTATCTGACTCCATTTCCCAAATGACATCAAGAATTTCATTTTCAGTGAATGGCTTCATTAGACCAGCATTTCCCTCTGGAATGACAATAGAGAGGATATTGCTTAAAAAATACGCAGTAACTTCAATATCAGAAATTCCATCCTCATGAAACAAGTACTGATAATGTCTTCTTGCAACCTTTTTGAATGGTTCATGTCCTTTAATGATTTCTCCCTCTATGGATATTCTCAAGATATGTTTTCATGAGAGTCTAGCTCTGCATTGGTGGTGGAATAAGGTAGTGTTTTTATCACCAGCTAGCAGCCAAATACTGCATGACTTCAACCTTAGATATTCCTCTTCCTGCTGAAAAGAATGAAAGGTTTTAATTTGAGCAGACCGTTATAATGACAGATGAGCTTTGGTGATTTTGACATCTTCCATTCCTAGTTGAATTTCAGTTAGTTCCTGAACATTCTTTTGCCTACTGCTCATTGGAGTATTAAGCTCTTTTTTAGCCCAATTATTCGATGCAGACTTGGTATTCTTGAGTTTATGCTCCCATACAAAACTAGGAGATCCTTCTATATATAAAGACCAAGATTGATACACAGTTTCCCAGAATCCGTCTCTTTCAATCCATAGAGGACTGAAATGGAATGGTATCGGACCAAGATCTTCCTCTTATTCAAATATCAACAAGATGGGATGGTGATCTGAGGTTAAATTTGGAAATTTTTTAGAAGATATAATGTACTTCCCCTCCATTAATGAAATTTGAGCAAGAAATCTGTCGAGGCGAGCAGAGATTTTAGAAACGCCAACAATGTTATTAGACCATGCAAAACGACCCTTTTTTGGTTTAAAATCTAGAAGATCGCAGGCTTGAATCAAAGACTCAACATAATCTTGAAAAGGATCCTTTCCACACACTCCACCTTTATTCTCTTTGGGTTCAAGAATTATATTGAGATCCCCTGCCATGATTATATTTGAGCGAGAGGAGATTTCTAAGAAATCTGTCATTGTAGTCCATCATTCTCATTTTTCTTTAAAGCTATCAGGGACATAGAGATTGAATAGAGCCAGATGAATCTTACTTTAAATTTGCTGGAGTTCTGTATAAATCCAGTGTTGAGTAACAAATGATATTTTCAAGAGAAATTTATCCTCACACCATAAGGTTTCCAGACCACCAGAAGAGCCTCGTGCACTGAATTCCTTGCCAGCATTCATTTTCCACTTAGTTCTATTTAGGGAGAGAAGAGCTCTCGCTTCAATTTTTGTCTCTTGGATAAAAAGAATATCAGTTGAATCCATTCTCAATAAGTCTTTGAAAACTTTTGCTTTATTTGGATTCCCCAAACCCCTGCAGTTCCAAGAGACGATCAACATTATTTTTTGGTGGAAGAGGGAGTTATTACTCCCTTTGGGGGTCTATTTCTCTTGCTTCTTCCAAGGGAAATTTCAATGGTGGACTGACATCCATGCATATTTAGTCTCTCATTCTCTTCTTCTCTTGCTTCCTTTCGAGACTTCCTATCTACCTTCTTGGAGATTTGATCAATAGAATCATCATCAGAGGAACCATAATTGACTGCCAGTTTCATCTTTAATATTTCTGCATAAGATGAAGAGGGATTAGCTCCAATTGGAGAAGGATGGATTTCCTGTAGGATTACACCTCCGCTAAAAAATTCTGAATTTGGTCCATATTGTTCCAATGGTCCGGTAAAAAGATGGATTTCCTATAGGAATACACCTCCACTAAGAAATTTTGAATTTGGTCCAGATTGTTCCAATGGTCTAGTATTTAATTCCATTTCATATTCATGCTAATTAAAACATTGCACTTCACCCTCTTCCAGAATAGGGATAGAGGAGCTTAAAACAACAAATTGATTAGATGGACGAGAGGACTGATTTTTATTACCATTAGCAGAGTCTCCATTCTTAATATTTGCTTCTTTTCCTTTCTTTCCATTTTCCTGGGAGGATTTACCCGATTTATGAACATGAGTCCACTGGTCAACCTTCTCTTTTTCAAGGTCTTCTTCTAATTTTTTTTTGCAATTACGGGTAAAGTGGCCATAACAGTGACATAAGCGAAACTTGAAATGGAGCTTCTCACAGTCAAGATCCTGAATATGAGACCATTTAGCTACAATTAACTTGATATCCTTAGGCAGTCCAATTTCCAAGTAAACTTCAACGCAAATCCTTACACATGAGTATTGATCTTTCCTTTCTGCTCTATCAATATATTTTCCAAGCTTATGCCCAATGGTTTCAAAAGATTCAGAATTCCACAAGTGTAAAGGTAAATGAGGAAGCCTGACCCAAACAAGAACAACAGACGGGACATCTTGGGTAGGGTCAAAATTCAAAGTCCACTTATTCAAATAGAGCCCTTGAGGCCCCATGAAGTATGGTCTGTTGCGAAAAATAAGGTCACAATCTTCAGCTGAATAAAAAATAAACACATAGTAACCTATGCCAACCAGATAGTTTTGAATTCCTTTTGTTACCAAGGGCCGCCAGTTTCTCCGAACCCATCCTTCAATAGCCTTTGGAGAAGGCCAAAGACTTGTAAATTTCCCTATGAGCCCTCTTTATACAAGGTTTAATGCAGTACGGTAGGGCCGTTCAGTAGGCAGTTCAATAGAAAGAATGTCTACTTTCTTCACAAATATCTGACTACTTGGACCTGCTTTCCTCTTGACACAGGAGGAAATCAGACGTTTAAATGCATCCAATTCGGGCGACAGAGGAGGGGGAGGACCCCCTCTAACATCCATCAAAGAGAATCTGTCCTCCTAACTTATGCTAGTCCAGGAAAAAAAATACAGTAGTGGTTCAAATCTTGAAAGGGCTGTGATTGCAACACCCAAACCAACAACAAAACCTCTACACAACAACTGCAAATCCCAATCCACCGGTGAAAGAACCAGAGATGATGGCTCTGCTCACTTCAACGAGGTATAAAAAGCTAACAGAAAGAAATCAAAATCAAAATCAACTAAAAACCGATTCGGCAACAACACGAACGCCTCCAGGAGATGAAGCAACAACGACCTGCAAAATAAGCACGACAAATTCCAATCCAGAGCCAAAGACGATCCCATAGACAAGAAAAATTTGAAAATGTTCTTGGAGCCAAATTCGCCTTCAATCCCTATTTCATCAACCCAATGATACAATTTTACTCAACGTTTAAACACTTGATTTTTATGAAAATAGTCGCACTCGTAGCCTACAAATTTACTACTGAAAATTTGAACTTTTAAATTGTATCTACATATTGAATTTTCAATTGAAATTACACATTAAATTTGAAATTTAAATTTGAAATTTTAAATTGTAACTTAAGTGCAATGTGTAAATTGTAAGGTGTAGACTATAATGTAATTGTAATTTAAATTTTAAATTGTAATGCAATTGAATTTTAAAATTTGAATTTGCAAATGTAATATAACTAAAATTGAACTTTTCAACTCTAACTACACATTGAATTTTCAATTGAAATTACCAACTAAATTTTAAATTTTAAATTTAAATTTTGAATTGTAACTAAATTGCAATGTTTAAATTGTAATTGAATTGTAATGTGTAAACTATAATGTAATTGAATTTTAAAATTTGAATTTGCAATTGTAATGTAATTGAAATTGGACTTTTAAACTATACCTACGCATTGAGTTTTCAATTGAAATTACACATACAATTTTAAATTGTAACTGAATTGCAATGTGTAAATTGCAATTGAGTTGTAATGTGTAAAGTGTAATGTAATTGTAATTTAAATTTTAAATTGTCATGCAATTGAATTTTAAAATTTGAATTTGCAAATGTAATGTAATTGAAATAGAACTTTTAAACTGTAGCTACACATTGAATTTTAAATTGAAATTACACATTTAATTTTAAATTTTAAATTGTCACTGAATTGCAATGTGTAAATTGTAATTGAATTGTAAGTGTAGACTCTAATGTAATTGTAATTTAAATTTTAAATTGTAATGTAATTGAATTTTAAATCTTGAATTTGCAATTGTAATGTAATTGAAATTGAACCTCTATATTGTAATTATTACATTAAATTTGCAATTGAAATGACAAAACATTTACATAACCATAATAACTACATCTAGATGTAATATAAAAGACGACCCATTTCAAATTGTAACAAAATACACATGAAGGTCAATGTGATAAAATATACTTTAAAACATTCCATAGATTTCAAATAATAAAAGTCCATATATGTACATATATAACAAAATTTTCAAAACATGAAAATGTGTACATCATCAAGTCAATGGCCGCTACCACCACCAGGCCCTTGATCGGCCTTGTGACCACCATCACTTGCAATAGACCCATGGCCTTGAGGAGGTAAACTATCAAGGAAGGCTATGATCTCAACTTACTATAAAAGTTAAAATTGTGAACTCTATAAGTTAGTTAGATTTTGACCAATGTATAATATTCAACAAGAAGTGAAAATTTTTAATGGGTGGATGTAAAACTCACTTGACTTGAGTCAATGGTGATATCTGGTGTGTGGTTCGAAACCTAGGTAGATGGGCCCTCATTAGGGTCACATGGACAAGCTACATCCAAATCACATGAGAAAGTGATGGCATCGTCGATGCCTACCTGTAGTGATGCTTGTGTAAGATGCCATTACACACAATAAATTATAATTTAATAATTAAAACTAAAGCATAAACTATAATTCAAGAATTAAAACATGAATCAAAATTACTAAATGTGAATTTAATTACATAAATTAAAACTTACCTCAATGTCCAAGCCTTTCTGGTTAGGACCTTGGCGGTCCTCATGTATATCATCCTGAGCAACGACCTTGCCTCTAACCTGTACAATTTGAACTTGAAAGATATGATCTAAAACATACAATCTTGAATCAATAATTAAAACATAAATTATAAATTGAGATTAATAAATGTAAATTGAATTGGAACATGTAAACTATAACTTACCTCCACGACTGAGTTTGACAGGTTAGGACCTTGGCAGTCATCATGTCTATCACGGGTGGGTGGACCTCACTGAGGACAAAAAATTGATGGCTCACTACAAAAGAGTTCATTTATGATTGTGGTCCCCTACATGGAGCATTAAAAAACACCCTTTAAGTATTATTGAGCATTCAAATTATGATGTATAATATAATGTAACATGAGCATACATAATTGTACAAAATTATACCTATCGTGGTGTGTTGCATCTGTGATACAACCAAAAGTATGCATCTCAAGCTAACCGAGCATACCCCTGTAAAGCCTCCTAATTGAGAAAGTTGAGAAAATCATCATCCACCCACTCTATCTTTGGTTGTGGAGGTGCATGGGGTGGTATGGCTGTATCTCCTTGCACAACAACAATAGCACTGCCCATGGAAGTGAGCAACGAGTTTGCAATCCCCTTCCTAGCCTCTGTAGCAAGCTAGGATGGCTCGCCTACGTTCTCTAACCCGATAATCATATTGCCTGGAACTGGTACCAACCTTGAAGGGGGTGGCATGAAAGTGGGGTCTCTACGAGCTCCAGGATGTTGGTAGTTGCATTCACTACTAGCACTAAGGAACTAAGATGCAGTGCTGGTGTAATTTGGGTGCATGTCTAGAACAAACTTTGCATATACATGTTTTACAAAGTACAGAGGGACCTGGTCATGGCGGGGGAACATGTCCCATGCTCCAATAAATATATCATAAACATATGGTGCCGCAACCTCAGGTTTAAACTCCCTGAGTCTAAGCGGTTGACCGACAACACGACCATGATAGATGTTGAACAAAGTTCCCCTGACGTCATGGCCTCTTGTGGCGACTTTCATTGCGTTTCATTTATCGAGACCCATAACATCCCACCTTCTCCTTTGGCATGCAAAATGCCAGATGTCACTCAGAGGTCCCACACTCCTATAGAAGGAAAACGAATTATCAACTGCTGATAACATCATAAGCAACAAGCTTCTAGTAGTAGAATCCTTCGTGGGTTTACAAACGCATGAATACACCTAGTCTCGTTGGGTTGTAATATAGAAAAGGGTGATACAGGTGACCTCGTCATCATAAGATCCCCTGAGGATACCTGCAATCCAAACAAAAACACAAATGTCAGTCAAAATATACATTATAACTTGCAAGCAGAATTGAATGCATTTTATATTAAAATTTACTGAAAACGTATCTAAAAGAATAAATATGCACTTAATGTACTTGTGTCCTGGCGTACCTCCTCCTCCTCGGGATCTAGATGTATATCGTTGGGATGAACCGACACACTACCTCGCCCGCTGATGTCTCTAGTGGAAGTTAACCCTAATGTGGACTCATGCCTTGGAGAACGAGAACACTGTGGAGCCATGCCCCGAGGGGCCACCTCAAGTCCTCTCATGCTCTGTTGAGCACGTAGCAATGAACTTTGCTCTGAACAAGTCTTTGCACATCACATTCCATTGTGACACATTTAATCACATTTATATTCATTAAACTTATGAGCATGTGCTAAGTATAATCAATTACATCAAATCATTAACATAGAAACATAATTACTTTAAATAATTACTGAAGGCAAGTGGCTCTTAATCTAACATATCTATGTATCATTTGCAATAAGAATTTTTTATGAAATAAAAAATTCAACATATATTTATATAAGAATTTAACATTTATTAAATTAATTAATAATATTTAAAAATTAAAAATAATTATATATATTTGTTTATTTTTAGTTTTATATTTAAATTAGAAATATATTATAATTTTTTAAATTAAATTTTAAAGTTACAAATAATGTTAATTAATTATATATTATTTATTTTATCAATTTAATATATATAATCTTATGTACTAGATATATTTATTTAAAATTTGAATTTATAATTTTATGCACTAGATATATTTATTTAAAATTTAATATTCTATTATGTATATGCAATTTGATCTTCTAATTTTATACATTGTATATCCATACGCATATATATGTTTATTAATTTATAAGATATATTTTTTATATGAGTATCTAGATATTATGTTTAAATTTTTTATAAACTTTATTAAAATATCTAAAAATTATGTATTAAACACTTTATTAAAATGATTTAAAAAGTATATATTAAATTGAATATTAGGAAAAATAATTAATTTTAAAATGTTAAGAATATAAATATATATTTAATAATCTGTTCATATTTTGGATTAATTAATTTTATGTGGTTTTATTAAAAAATAATTTAAAATATAAAAGATTTAACAATAGTCTATGTTATTGTTTTTCACATGGTTTTTGGTAAGTCAAACAATATTTACATGTTTCTTGGCAATTAAATCAATTTTCACACGGTTTTTGGTTTTTTTCATATGGGTTTTTGGTTTTATTTTTAAATGTGTATTTTTTAATTTTTTTCAATCCTTGCATTCTCTGAGGATTGAAAAAAATTGGGCAGCATTTCTGCTTGCCAATACACATTTTAAAATAAAGCCGACAATATAAACATTGCGGGTTTATATAAACATAGATATTTAAAAATTAAATAAATAAATGAAGCTTAAATTTAAAATTAAAAACATATTTAACCTAATGTAATTGGTTTTGTCACACATGTTTTCACTCAGTGTTTTTCAATCAATTTTCACATGGTTCTTGGTAATTGATAATTCATGGTTCTTGGTAATTCAATCAGTTATCACATGGTTATGTTGAATAAAGTTGTCATTGATGTCAAACTTTGTATGCATATGTCCTCTAAAGTTGTCCCCTTATGGAGTAGTGGTTACGCATGGCCCTCACGGGAAGACACTTTGTGATGTACACATATGGATCAAAACCCTAAAGAAGTCTCTAGGGTTTCCCCTAATAATTGTTGAAATAAAAGGTGAAGAAACCCATCAACAATGGTGTTTGGTCCACTTTCCCATGGGTTTGGGGTTACATGACCCATGGTGGAGAAGGCCCTAGAGAGTCCCCAAAGTTGGTCTGAAGCAAGTTGGTGTGAACCTTGAAGTACCCCTAAAATAATAATGATTGGTTCATTAGGCTACACAACAATATTTGAACCTGAAATAGGACGAGAAAATCCAGCGGAATTGACCTTGTAGTCGAATTTCACCTTTGTAATTACAATTTTTTTTGTCTTTTGTTTTAATTTACCCAAGTTGATATCGAATTTCGAAGGACTGTCAAATATCTGACTCAAGTAGTCGGATTTTTTACTTTTGTAGTTGAAAATCTGACAACTGTCGAATATCCGACCCTAAACATCCATAAGTCTCAAAAAATTGATACTATGGGTATTTGGATGATATTATTGAGTGTGACTTTAAATAATTCAAACTAGTTATGTTTATTGTCACATGGTATAGGCTATGATTGAATCAACGTGATCCCGATATAACTATTATTGAACATGCTAATAGATTTACCATGGTTAATACAAGGTCGCTTTAGCCAGGAATAGAGCCATAAGCCAATGTGAACAAGTATTTTACCTAGAGGTTCTAGGTAGAGGGGGTTGGTCATCTGTTGTTAGACATGACCCAAGAGGAAGGGCGATAAACTATAATGTAGAGGAAGAATACGGTATTGAAGAAGAAGATGATCATGTAGAGGATGAACAGTTAAATGATCATGTTCTAGAGGAAGATGTTATATAAGTTGAATCAGATGATGCAGGAGACAATGTTCATATATATGATATCGATGATGACATTATCAAAAATGACATCGATAATGATGATGATATGGTCAATCCTTACAATGTTTAATTTGGTTTGGATGATATAGATGTGGAATTGGATGAAGAAGATGATCAATGACATTGAAGTGTATGAGGTATGTAGCTATATCTATTCTCTATTGATTTATTAATATAATTATTGACTTGCTATAATGGTACATAATTAATTGTTCTTAAGTTTTATTCCATTTGTATGTTGACATATGTTGAAAGAGACATTGTTTCTTAGTTACATTAACAGACACATTCATTTATTTTCTAGTACATAGATTTTTTTGGGTTACAAGGAATTGAGAGTGACATGAGGGGGGGGGGGGCAGGGGGGCAGATGAGCTTCCACCTTTATGTGGTTGGTCCTATTTAGTAGAGAATTTTAAACTATTCTTGAAACAAAGAGAATCTTGGAAAGGAAATGCATAGTATGCTTATTTCACCTTCATTATTGTATATTTATATTTCACAACCCAAAAATAAGGCGCCACTCCAGTTGATCATGTACTTGACCCCAGTGTTGCACCTGTAAATTCCATATTGTCCATTTTCCTTCTGGAGACCTTAGCATGGGACACCTTGAATTGTTTTTTCCCATATCTTGGAGGCATGACACATTAGCCCTTTTTACACAGAGCACCAATGGTGCCTCCAACAGTGGAGCAAAAAGCACTGATCCGACCTTTCTTTGGCATAAAATTATGTCAGCACACCTACCTCTTATGTTGGGAGCGCCGATAGGCCAAAAAGGGGAAAAAATAAGGTTTTGGAAGCTTCCTTCCAGAAGCATTAGAGGAAATTTCACCTCAAAATGGGCCTCCTAAAAAAATTAATAAAATAATAGTTAAAATAATAAAATAATATTTATTAATTTTGAAGGAAGAAAAGAAAAAAACTATTTTTTTTGTTTGTATTTTTGACATATCTCCCTGTGTTTTTACTCAAATTTCGATCGAGAGAGCTCGTTGGATGCGGAATTTAATTCCGCATCCAAGGAGTACCCACTCGGCATACTTTTGACGGACCCTGCTAACCCAAAAACAAGAAATACCTGAAAAAATGTGATGATGATGTCATCATCACATTTTTTTAGGTATTTCTTGTTTTTCGGGTAGTGGGGTCCGTCAAAAGAATGCCAAGTGGTAACTCATTGGATGTGTAATTTAATTCTGCATCCAACAAGCTCTCCTGATTGAAATTTGAGTAAAAACACGAGGAGATATGTCAAAAATATAAACAAAAAAAGTAGTTTTTTTTTATGATACCTATCCCCAAATTTATATTAGAAAAGTGTTTAAGACCTATACGGTATTTCAAATTCAAAGCAATTTCATTGGCTAACACATGATGACATGTAATTTGAGTTAAACTTAAAAGGCCCATTTTGAGTTGAAATTTCCTCTAATGCCTCCGTGGAGTCAATTCATATTTGCTTGGGAAAGATGGCATTCACCTCCCTTACCTATTGCGATTGCCTCTTATCCTTTTCCAAGCCTATCTCATTTGTTTTGGGCTTATAAATGAAGCCTTCTTGATGTGAGTGGAGGAGGCCAAAATTGAGTACCCTTATGCTGTTGGATTGAAGTCTGAACTAGAGGCAAAGTAGAGTTGGCTAATGTATGAAGAGATGTTCATAGATTGTAGATTCCTTGTGGATCTTGAAGCCATCAACATCAAGGCTTGGTTGTAACTTCATTCTCTTATTTTTAATACAGAAGTATTCCCCTTTTCTATATTTTATGTGTTATTAATTTCAATTGAATATTATCATATTCGTTGATCACTGATATAAGTAATTAGTCAATCATGATTCTCTCATATTGTTTGTTTGTCTTTTGATCTGTTTTGCAGGTGTTGAACTATTGCAAGGGATTTTGGAGAAAAGACAAAGAGATATAGGTTTGAGGTATATTTTATTTCATGTTGTTTAATCTGATTACTTAAGGAAAGGATATACTACTGTGTCTTTTTTTTCTGTGCTTGTGACTTACAATGTGGAGGAACAAACGGTGTCCGCACTGATTGCATAATTCCTGATGACAAAATTGGTGACTCCACTGGGGATTCCTAATCCGGTCAGGTCTGGGGTAGATCCAGTCAGATCTGGTACAGATCCAGTCAAATATACAAGCTTTGGTAACCATCTCATCTATGAAGGTTATATTCTCTTCTCTTAGTCATTTCAGTTGATAAGGTAAGCAACCTACCTTACTGTTCTGTTTTTTCCTCTGTTTTTAGTTGAGTAGTTTTACCTTTTAGTAGTCCAACTCATTGCATCCTTTTGTTTTCACCTACAGGCCTTTGATTTTTTCATCTACTAGTCTGGCGGCACACATACCTTCGGCTAACAGAGCGCCTTTCCTCTTTTGACATAGAGCGTTGACAATGTGTTTTCCCAGACAACTTGGAGTGCCGACGGTGCCTTTCTGTAGAATGTCCGATGCGTCGATTGGAGTTATAGCGCTCTGGTGCAGCGCATCTCAGTGCGCCGAGGTAGGCCTGTCAAAAGTTTTTATTTTTGTTTTAAAATTGCTTGTTTCTCTGAAAGTTTTGAGTGATCTGCTTGCTTGTTTGTGTGCTAAGACTGGTGGTTTTGGTAAAATTGATTCTCATTTCTTGAGCTCAAATTCCAAAAATTTTGTCTTCTTCGTTAATGTAAAAAGAAAAAGTGGGAAAAGTTTAGTTTTGGTATTTTGTTAAAGTGGGATATGCTCTGAAAAAATTGCATTTTTGAAAAGGAAACTATAGCCTCTTTCGGAGTTTAGATTACTTTGAGTTTGTTGGCTTTTTCATTTTCTAGAAAATACAAAAGGAAGCTTGTTATTTCACTTTGTTTATGCTTGGAAAAGTTGATCTTCATTTGCATAAGTAGTTGGGATAAATAGATCTTTTTGGTATCATAAAGGAAGTTATGTTTGTATGCATATTAGAGGCCTTAATTTCTTTCTTAAATTCAGATATTTTGAGTTATTGTTGAAGGAAATTTGTGTTTGAATATTTCTCTTTAACATTTCTTATCAGATCTTGTATTTCAGTTGTTGAAAGTGGCTTTTATTTGGTGTGTTGTTGAAAAGAAAAAGAAAATGGTTTCTCCCTTACCCTAGCTAGTTCTCATCGAAGTCAAAAAGTGCATTTTCATATAGATTAATTTGCATTATTGGAGACAACACCTAATAAACATTCACTAATCATTCAGATAAAATAAACGGTAGCTTTAGGTCTAAAATTGTATACAAATTTGAGCGATAGGTTAGTAACATGTTCGGGCGTCGTAAAACGTAGCAGCTGTCGTTAATTTGTCTGCACTACAACCCGGGACTCGTGCGGTTATTCCACGCCCCATCGGCATATCGAACGACCTTTCATGTACCCTTGAGGTATATAGAAAGGTACTTAACCTACTCGATTGTATATCAGAAGGACCCTTGTGGACGGTTGTGCATTAGACAACACTACTACCGATTTGAGCTCCCACTTACCTTGCGTAAATCGGGAGACCCCACTAGGATTCCTTATCCAGCTGAGAAAAACCCTTTGGCCATCTTGTTTGGAGCAATACACCGAAAAAAACATTCGGGGAGACTACTACGCACGTACCCCTGTGGTATATCGTGTGTTGCACCTTCTTGACAATCCTAGTGAGAGACTAACTATTTTGAACCCATCCTATCACTTAAGACTGCTTGCGACCTTTAGGTCTGTGTAGGTCTGTTTGTTTGTTTTTTCCCTCTTTTTGACTTAGAACAGACAACTTCATCCACCACCATGGCTGAGCAACTTACGAGGCGTCATTCTCATAGATTGCAGGGTTTACCACCTGACTCTCCTCTAGCCGTGGAAGGACAAGAAGGTGTAAACATAGAGCAACCAACTTCTACTAATGCTGCTGTAGGAACTACCTTTGCTAGTGAAACTAGAGAAGATTTCACTATTTATGCAAATCCTTTGGTCCAATTGCCTCTTGTGGCTGATGTTTTTGTTCATTCACCAATCGAAGGCTGCGCCGATGGTCCTAATGAAGCAGATTATGGCACTCATGCTCCTTTTTGGAGGACCTCTATGGGCCAAGCCATTGCTATTTTCGAGTTTTTTAGACCTTCACAGGGGAACCCTCCTCTAGGAGAGGACAAATATAGAAGAATTCATGCATCTCTTGATCAAGCTCATAATTTTTCAGAGAGAGTAGAAAGAATTATTTCTCCACCTATGCCTCACAAAGAACCTGTGTCAACTCTTTTGCCCTGTTTATCAGACCCATGTCCTGATGGATATCGTTCACTTGCTGAGGTTTTAGGTCCTATTGAAGAAGTTACATTTCGTGGTAATCCAGGTCAAAATTCCAACCCTACAGTTTCATATCTTGGGCTTGTTACTAGTACTCCCGTACCAGTAGTAGTTGGGGGGAAATCCATAACTCAAGTAATGTCAGCACATTCTAATGCCGGGGATCAACCCCCGGCATGAGTTACATCATCTACTAGTGGGATTGTTACTAGTTCCAGAAAATTTCCAGCTGTAGAACAACCTGCAATAGTTGTTCCTCCTACCAATACCAACGTGGTGAATCCCCCATCTAGTTTAGGTCAACCCTTAGGGGTACAACCTATCATTAATCCAACTTCTTGGGGATATACTTACCCTAGAACTCAACCACCTATGGATAATCAAACCAATCAATAACCACCGTTAGTGGTAGTTTATCCCATAATTCCTTACCCTGGGAATGTTTTTGTACCTTGGCGACAACCAAATTGGTCCAATGTCCCATCTTATGGAGGAGCATTTGTAAATACTGCTGGAGGATATGGAGGTCCACCTGGAGGACCCCCAAGAGGACCTAGAGGACCTGATGGACCATACGGAGGACTACCATTTGGAGGCCCACCACATGGAGGACCCCCACCTAGGGGACCAACTTATGGAGGACCACCATCTGGAGGCCCACCTTACAGAGGACCACCTTATGGAGGTCCACCACTTGGAGGACCACCCCCTAGAGGTCTGCCTCCCTCGAGTGCCCCGCCTCCTAATGGATATTCTGGGAACTAACAACCTATTCAACAAGCCTCAGGGGCATCATCCATGCCCATTTATCATTCTACATATGGTTCTACTAGTTAACAAATTCCATACCAGTATTACCAGTATCTGCAACCAAATCAACAATTTCCATTTCTGGCTACGTTAGATCTTCCAGACTTGTCTAGATTGATAAATGACCCAATTCATCATGACCCCTCTTGGCCTACCATTCATGTAAATTTACCTTCAGATATACTAACGTTTGATGGTAAACCCGGTGAGGATCCCAAAAACCATGTGATGACTTTCCATCTATGGTGTTCATCCAATTCTTTAATGAACGGTTCAATTCATCTACGGATTTTTCAAAGAACCCTCACATGTATTGCTTCAAAATGGTACATCGAGTTACAACTGCACTCTTTTTGGGATTTTAACGCCTTAGCAATGGCATTCTTAACGCACTTTCAATTGCCAATCTGATATGAAATAGGTACAGACCTACTGACCTCTCTTCGACAAACCACATCAACTCATATCTTTGATCATATCCATGAATGGAGAAGAAGACAGAAGTTAATTAAGGCCCCTATTCTTGATCAATTACTTGCTGATTGGTTTAGAAAGTCCTTACTCCCACCCATTTCTAGAGATGTTTCCATGAGAGGCGCTATCATTGAGGAGAAAGCTATTAGCCATGCTCAATACCTTGATTTGGTATATTCCCAGTCAGGTACCTTGTATGATTTAATTTCCCATGCTCCTTGACCCACAACTAATCCATCTAGACCTGCCACTGAACCACTTGATGATGGCATACTTGGTTCAATTCAAACACAAACGAGGGAAAAATATTCTAAGAAGAAAAATCAAACCGCCACTCCAGCAAATAAACCGACACCACCTTCCAAAACTGCACCCTCTCCTGTTGCTTCCGCTGAAGTAAACGCGATCCAATCCACTTAATCTTTGGGCAGAAAGAAGAAAGGAAAAAATAAATCTAAAAAACCAGATAATCAACAGGAAGGGAATAAAACAAAAAATTTGGATGCGGATTCAAAAGGTAAGAGAAAGGCGAAGTATCCTTTTTTAATCTGTGGGGGTGATCATTTCACCAAGGAATTTCCTCGTCGAGAGGAAATTAGCAAGTTTTTAAAAAATTCACCCACCCCAGCTGTTCTTAAAGACCCTTTCCCTTCCCAACAACAATTAATCGATCATCAATCCTTGCATGAGCCTTCTTCATCTATGGATGAAGTTAGAATGATGTCTAGTGAAATAGTTAGCTTAAACACAATATCACAAAGTTATGAACCTCCTCCAGAAAGAAAACTGATGAAGTTTCATTTGAGAAACCTTCAGGTTCCACACCTCCTCTTAGTAATGGTCTTCATATTGAAAGACCTATACCTGAAACAATTTTTCTCCCACAAAAGAGTACTTTTTGAAAGTCCATAATCAATCCTAACGCACGTGCAATCCAATACTGTAATATTGTCGAAGATTTGGCCCAAGCACCATGCGCTATGTCAGCCCTGGAAGTACTCCATACTTTCCCCACCCAGCGAAAAAATTTGCTTACAGCCCTTGGAGCTATGGACCCTGAAAATAATAACATCATTGCTTTCAAATTGGATGATTTTAAGACCGGGCTCTCACATCTATTGGATTTCCAAATATCTACTAAAATTTCTGGAAAAACTATCCATCGTACCATTTTGGACGAGGGAGCCTCAACATCGGTCATGTCTCTATCTTGTTGGAGAGCCATTGGCTCTCCTGAAATCAATCGTTCACCTACCACCCTCAAGGATTTTGATGATCACAGCTTTCAACCCTATGGGTTACTGTCTTCTATCCAGGTTAAACTTGGGGGAAAATTAGTCTCCATTCATATTGAATTTGTTGATGCCCCTTTGGATTACAAATTACTCCTAGGTCGTAACTGGTTTTATGCTATGCAATCTATAACATCGACCGTTTTTCGGATCGTCTAGTTCCCATTCCAAGGAAATATTGACACCATAGATCAGTTAGACTTCATCACACCTAGTGATGTTACCAACGATGCAAACAATGTCTCGCTCCTAAATACTCCATAGTGTCAAGACATAGGAGTTGGCCTGCTCAAAGACTCTTCACTCATGGGAGTCTTTCCATTATCAAATCCCCCTCCTGCTTCTCAAACTGCATCTATCAATATGATTTCTAACATGGACAAATGGAAAGCAATTGTTGATGAATCAACATCTTTCACCCCTTTCGAAGAATTTTACAATGCAATACAATCCACCAGTGACCCTACCATCAATGACCATTTGTTGGTGGCTTCAGATTGTTATCACCTTCCATATTGGTTAGACAACCCCCCTCATCTCTAGATTACCTTTCACATACACTTCCTATAGATGAGTCCATTATGGAAGTTATGTCGCTAGAGGATATGCCTTGGGAAGACCATCATCATCGATCTTCTTTCCTTCCCCCTTACCATATGGTAGAAGAGCACTTCACCTCAAATGTTTCATCTGATATAGTCACGAACCCTCAGTCTTTGATCCTCACTCATAGTGTCGATTCTGAAGGGAATTTATGCAACATTACAAAAACATGCCCGTGGACATATCACTGAAACCAGGTGTTTCAAAAAACATATATATATAGGCCAGAATTATTCATCATCCGAGATTCAATCATATACAGCCTTGTTCAAATAATTTCGCGATGTTTTCACTTTGACATACAAAGAAATGCCAGGGATTGATCCCTCTATTGTTTTTCATGAAATAAAAACCTACCCTGGTGCCAAGCATGTCCGACATAAATTAAGACAAGTACATCCATGGAAAGCAACAACCATAAAGGAAGAAGTTGAAAAACCTCTAAAGGTTGGTTTCATTTACCCCATGCCTTTAACTGAATGGTTGTCCACATAGTCCTCGTGAATAAAAAATAGGGTACTATTAGGGTTTGCATCGACTTTAGGGACCTGAATAGGGCTTTTCCAAAAGATAATTTTTCGACTCCCTATATCGATCAGATAATCGACAATTGTGCTAGAAGCGTCATTTTTTCATTTATGGATGTCTTTTCTGGCTATAATCAGATTGAGATTCTCTCGCCATACCAACACATGACGACTTTTATTTTCCCATGGGGGACCTTTGCCTATCACAAGTTACCTTTTGGCTTGAAAAATGTTGGCGCGACTTTCCAACACGCCATGTCATATGCATTTCATGATATTAAACACGTTGTGGAACCTTATCTTGATGACCTTCCTGTTCATTCTAAGCAGCGTGATATCCATCTCAATCATTTGAGAGCCATCTTTCTTCGATGTCATCATTTTAATATCCGTCTAAACCCCCACAAATGTGTTTTTTGTGTTGAATCGGGCAGAATGCTTGGTTTCATCGTCTCTAAGGATGACATCCGTATCGATCCTTTGAATATCGAAGCTATTTTGTCACTACCTACTCCAACGAATGTAACTGAACTCCAAAGTTTGCAAGCGAAGGAAAATTTTTTACGTCATTTTGTCTGCAATTACGTCGAAAGGACACACAGTTTTATAAGGTTGCTTAAAAAGGATACACCTTTTGTCTGGGTTGATTTCACGCAGCGGGCGTTTGATAATCTCAAGCATGCACTTACCCATGCACTTGTGTTGCAGCCACTTGATTACACCAAGGAATATTACTTGTATGTAGCTGCATCCTTATATACTATAGGCATGGTCCTTATTCAAACAGATGAACACGACTAGTAACATGTGATTTACTATGCCAGTAAGAGTCTTTTAGACTCCGAAACCCGATACTCACATGTGGAGAAGCTTGCTATGGCCACAGTCATTGCGGTCCAGAAGTTTTGTCACTATATCTTGCTCCGCACTACTACTGTTTATGATGAATCCAACCCCATGTACTACGTTTTGACACGTCAGGTACTTGGGGGAAAATACTCACGATGGATAGTTATACTTCAAGAATTTGAGTTAGAGTTTGCTAAAACTACTTCAAAGAAGTCCCTTGTCTTTGTAGAGCTTATATGTGACCTTCCCTGTACTACGAAGAATACAGAGCTCGTCAATTCATTACCTGATGAATTGTTGTTTCTCATTGGTACGAGTGACCCTTGGTATGGAGACATCATTTCGTATCTCCAAACCCTACGATATCATCCCGCCACTACTTGCGATGAGCATCATCGTATCCGCTACCAGGATAAATACTATCTCATTTTGAATGATACTTTATATCGCCGTGGTGTTGATTCTATATTGTGACATTGCCTCACACATGTGGAAGCTAAGATCATCCTGAATGACTGCCATGCTAGACCTTATGGCAGTCATCTCTCTGGGTTGGCTAATGCCCAAAAAATTTTGCGCGCAGGGTATTTTTGGCCCTCAATATTCAAGCATTGAAATAGTCAAGAAACGCCCGCCATGTCAAATGTTTACTACCAAAAAGCACACCCATATAGCTCTGCTCCATCCCGTCATAGCAGTTGGCCCTTTTGCAAAATGGGGCATCGACTTCGTGCACTGTAGACCTACCTTAGCCAGGGGCCATGGCTACATTATTGTGGATGTGGACTATTTCACGAAATGGGCTGAGGCTATGCCCACATACGCCGAAGACGGTAAAACAATTGGGCTATTCTTATTTAACCATATCATCGCTAGGTTCAGGATTCCTAGGGCCATTGTGACCGACCACGGGTCACACTTTCAGAACAAAATGATGGAAACACTTAGTGAAAAGTTATGGTTTCATCACGAAAACTCTACACCTTACTATCCTCAGGCCAATGGTCAGGTTGAAGCTATTAACAAGGTGATAAAAACTATGCTTCAACGTATGGTAGGGCAGGCCAAATCAAACTAGAACTTGCAACTATTCTCTGCACTTTGGGCTTATAGGACCACTGTGAATAATTCCATTGGTTTAACGCCTTTTCAATTGGTTTATGGGTTGGAAGCAACTCTCCCGATAGAATGCGAGATCCCTTCTCTAAAACTTTCTGTTGAACTTTTTCCCAATACCACAATAGAAGAGGAACGTTTTATGTATCTAAATAAACTTGATGAAACCCACCGCGATGTTGCCTTAGCCAATGAGGCACACAAACGGGGGATAAAAACCCAATATGACAGAACCGTTCAACCCCTCTCTTTTGATGAAGGAGATCTAGTCTTGACTTATGAACAGAAGCATGATAAGCTGGGGGCAGGAAAATTTGAGTCTATGTGGCATGGACCCTACATTATCAGCCTTGTTTTAGAAAAGGGTGCATATGAGTTGGTAGATTATGATGGGATACCCCTGGGTGAGCCTGGTAACGAGCTCTACCTGAAAAGATACTATGCCTAGGTTTTCTAGCATAGGGTCTTTTGTAAATATTGTTTATAGTTTGCTGTGTGTCTTAGGTTCAAAAGGTGTGTCTTTTGTGTGATCTAAGATGTGTTTTTCATAAAACCATAAATATGTATGTATTTTGTCTAAATGGATAGATGACTACTTTCACTGGTTTTGCGGATGGTGCTAATCGATATACACTAAACCTTGCATCAGCAGCTTGGGTATTGTACTCTCCTACAGGTGATCTGATGAGTTTAGGGGGTGTTTGCATAGGTCCCTCCACCAACAATCTAGCACAGTATCATGCTGTGATTGGGTTGTTGACAAAGGCCCTAGCTAATGATGTAAGGGAGATTAGGTTTTACCTATATTCCGAACTAGTTGTCTGACAGCTTAACCGGTTCTACACCATCTAAAATCCCCTACTTCTTCACACTTTCTGAAGTGTTAGGTTGTTAGAAAGATATTTTGAGTAGGTTACATATCAACACATTCCAAGACATTTGAATGATGTGGCAGATTCCCTAGCTAATTATGTTTTGGATTGGCATATTGCTCATATTTAAAAATTACATTTGAAACGTAAATGACATACATATAAATTCATAAGTAGATAATCATTTCACACATCACATTTTTTGCACACACAACTATAAATAAAAAGTTTATCATATATATAAACTGTAGGATTGAAATACAAAATTGGGCTGAAGCATCTAGCTTTTAGTGCCCTCAAAGTTCAGGATTGTAACAAGTTCAAAATACACACATACATAGGGAAAAATATGAAGCTTCGAAGCTTTCAGTATGATACATATACAAAAAGTGAAAATCCCTATGGACTAATCCTCATCCTGCTCATGATAACATGCAATAGTCTGAGCCACTCTGTAGATTAGCCTGGAAAATTGTCCAGAAACCCCTGCAGTATGGCGCTGATAACGCCTGGGTAGGTCATTCGTAATCACGTTAGGAATCCCCACAGTCAAATGCTGTAGGTTATCCTCGAGATCTCCAAGCTCCTCGTCAGCCTCGGAGCAATAAACCATCATATCCCTGGTACCTACCTGCCTCGCAATGGGTGATGTCCCAGCTGGACGTACTGGCCCAATGTCTGCATAAAAATATTTTCACTTGTCTCAGTACTATAAAATAAAAATGAAGTAAACTGCAAAAATTAAAAACATAGTGGGTAATGTCTTTTCTTACCACAGTCATCCCATACCTCCCCCTCAGGTAATGCAAGCTCTAGGTCACCCTGGAATTATGCCCCCTCATAGGCATATTCATCAATCAAAAGTAACTGGCCTCTTAGCCAACGAAAGAAGGCAGACTTGTAAATGACTTTAGGTCCCCCACCGCCATGGCGGGCCATAATGTAAACCCATCTAAGCATCCTAGGATCCTCAGGCTCGAGTATGCTTGCAGTCACCTATGGCCTCATGTGGGGCACCTGCTGTAGAATAAAAGATATCAGTACTGTTCCATAGCCAAATTGCTTAAGTGTTCCCTGTTTGCACTTGTTCAACTGCATCTTCAGGTTCACCAACATTCCTTCACACCAATTGAAGACTGTGGGCTCCATGCAATCTAGGGCATACAACATGTGCGACCTAGTGGTGAGATGGGAAGACCTAGTTCCAACCACCTTTCTAATCTTGCACACTATCATCCTCAAAGGATGATCCACTATAGACTGGATACATAATTTCCCATACCGAGATTCCATACCCAATGCACAGTATTGGTCAATCAAGTCATCCAAGGAGGGCTGTCCTCCTCATGACCCTGATAAAACTACTGGTCTTCCTCTCCTGGACAAACTAGTCAGGAAGTATATATCCTCGATATCTATGGGTAGAATGTGGACCCCAACCATGAAGTGCCCTTGTTCAGGATCCCACATCTCTATGATGTATTATAGTAGGCGGATATATGCCTTCATACCTGGCACTCTGAAGTAATTTATGAGCCCGCAGTTCTGTAGAGCTTCTACAGTGGATGGGTCATTGATGGCCTGGAGGTCTGGAACCTCATGTTCTCACTCTTTCCAAATAACCATGATATAAAACTGTAGTGCACCTGCAACATACAAAATTTATATTATAAATTACATCATGGCTAAATTGAAAGACATTTAAAATGATGATTTTAAGCAATATAAAGGAAAAAATCAATTTTTGAGGGGATAGGTTATTGTTTTTTTTAGCATAAGGAGGCACCGACGCCTTCAATTTTTTCCCATAGAATGCCTACAATGCACACCACCATGGTTCGTAGGGCACCGATGGCCAGTGCTCCTGTCAGTTGTGGACAGAGTGCTTACGACGCCTCTATCCCAACATGATAGGCATTCTGCTCAAAGACTAAAAGGCCCTACGGCCCAAGAAATTTGATTTTCAAGCGTTAAAAAACCCTCTTATGCAGCCATAGACCTCCCTCATGCGATCACTTCCCTCATATTTACCCTCTATCATTGATTTAAAACTAATTTAAACATTCATGAACATGAAAAGTAGAAAGACCAAGTTGCTTACCTTCTCCAAGAAGATAGAAGAAATGATGGAAGGGGGCCCTTGCCAAATCACCGATGGAAGCTCTTCACTCTCACTCCAACTACAAACTCCTCATAATGGTAAAAAAAAATGGTAAAGAATTCTTACTATCCCTTTATTTTTATAGATATTTTGGAAGTTTTCAACATTTCACTATAATATAATTATTTTGAAGTCCAAAATTATTTCATTAAAGTGGGTTTTTACTTTTGGTTTTATATAGTTTTATAAGTTGGCTTCTAAAATGTGTTTTTGAATTTTTCAGGTTGATTTTGGGATTATGGCTATGAAATCAGCTATTTTAGTCTTTTTCAAGCTTTGAGTAGAATGAAAAAGTACCGAGTGTTGTTATACACTTTTTTCATGCTCGTTAAAATACCATTTGAAAGGTGTCGAGTCTACTTTTTCGCTTTTTAGACTCGTTAAAAGTGGATTATGAAAAAGGAACCTAGTTATGGAGTTATATTTAAGATATTTCCAGTCTCCTTAAAAAAACAAAAACATTGCCAAGTGAAATTTTTACGTTCACGCTTGTAAAAGAATCAGAATGGTCAGCTAATCGGGGGTAGGTTATCTCTTTTTCAGACCGACTATGCCTATTTTACGAAAAAAGGAACCCTCTTGTAGTCTCCTTATGCCTTCATTCAGACTCTCTAAATATGAATGATGCTGAGTTCACTTTCATCGGACTCATAAAATAAAACGATGAAAGACCATATTTGGGAACGAGCCCATCCTTCCTCAGGTTTGTAAAACATATGAGCTTGGACTTGTCTGAAGGACAAGCTATACTGAGCGTTTGTTACCCTCTTCCAGCTCATTAAAAAACAAAGAGGAACTCATCAATCATGATGGGGAAATTAAGGGAAAGGGGAATGTTTTTCATTTGTATGTATGGCAGTATACAGTCCACCTTTGAACATGGCACCTATCTACATTTGTATATTTGAACGGTTGGGTTTTCAGCTTGTCTCCGAGTCGATCCACTTTCGTGAGTCCCCTGAATCCTTTGAGTCAATTCAAAGAATACTTGGTCATATTCCTTGCATTACACCTGTTTCTAGTCTCTTCAAGTCAATGTTTCCAAGTCATTTGTCGTGCCGTAATTGTTCAAAGGTTATCTCTTCCAAAAATAACTCATCAGTAACTTTGCCTATCCATAAAGTCAGTCATGTCTGAGTCATTTTTCATCACTTCAAATAATTTTTTTTTCCATGTTTCGTGTCACTGATGTGGGAATCATCATGGCCCTCCTGTGAAAAGTCTATTCTTGTCGACTTCAGCTCATTATCCTGGAATTAGACCTAGAAACCTAGTCAAGTACCTTGAAGCCTGCATTCCTCAATGGTAGGTTTCCTCGCTTTCAACAGTAGGTTTTCATCAATGGCCTCTTATTGAAATATTATATCAAGTGTTCGAATTCAAAACATCTATTCACACTTGACGAATTGTACTTAGATACCTTGGGAATCATTGACATTAGTGGTGATTTCCCTTGCACTTGTTAATAGTTTACATCAATTACTGGTAAGCAAGTGGTTTCTGCCATGTTCGACGCCAAAAAATCTATTGACATCGTTAGAATCGTATCAGTTGGGGATTGGAATGAAGACCCCGAGTGGTTAGGCTTTGTCATTTTGGTTTCCTATCCTCAGGTTGTGTTTGGAGATCAGCTAGAGTCTTGGCACGGATCCACATTGTATGCTTGGTGGTCATGTTCAGTATTTGAGATTTTATAGCATGGATCTACCTTATATGTCTTGTATCCATGTTCCATCATTTACATGATTTGTCCATGGATCTACAGTGTATTATTGGTAGCCATGACATGGCCATCATCATGGATCTGCAGTGTATTGGTCCGTAGCCATGGCTGAGTTGGTTGAGTTGGTTACTAGTCCTATGTCAGTTATGAGCACATATCTCATTGACTCTATATTAGATGAATGTCTTGCAAACCATTTCATCTATCACTTCCTTCTAGCTTCATACTTTGGGGGGCATGTTGTTGCACTTGGAAATTCCACATTGCCTATCAACCTTCCTAGAAATTCCATATTGTCCATTTTCCTTCTGGAGACCTTATCCTGGGACATCTTGACTTGTTTTTTCCCATATCTTGGAGGGACGATGCTTTAGCCCTGTTTACACAGAGCACCGGTGGCGCCTCCAACAGTGGAGAAAAAAGTGTCGATCTGACCTTTCTTTGGCATAAAATTAGGTCAACGCACCTACCTCTTCTGCTAGGAGCACCGATAGGCCAAAAAGGGGAAAAAATAAGGTTCTGGAAGCTTCCTTCCAGAAGCCTCCATGGATTCAGTTCCTATTTTCTTGGGAAATGTGGCATCTGCCTCCCTTACCTGTTAAGATTGCCTCTTATAATTTTCCAATCCCATCTCATGTGTTTTGGGCCTATAAATGAAGCCTTCTTGATGTGAGTGGAGGAGGCCAAAATTGAGTACCCTTATGCTGTTGGATTGAAGTCTAAACTAGAGGCAAAGTAGAGTTGGATCATGTATGAAGAGATGTTCATAGATTGTGAAAGATGTAGATTTCTTGTGGAGCTTGAAGCCATCAACATCAAGGCTTGGTTGTAACTTCATTCTCTTATTTTTAATACAAAAGTGTTCCCCTTTTCTATATTTGATGTGTTGTTAATTTCAATTGATTATTATCAGATTCCTTGATCACTTATATAAGTAATTAGTCAATCATGATGCTCTCATCTTGTTTGTTTGTCTTTTGATCTATTTTGCAGGTGTTGAACCGTTGCAAGGGCTTTTGGAGAAAAGACAAAGAGATCTAGGTTTGAGGTATATTTTATTTCATGTTGTTTAATCTGATTACTTAAGGAAAGGATATACTGCTGTGTCTTTTTGTTCTGTGCTTGTGACTTACAGTGCGGAGGAAGAAATAGTTTCTGCACCGATTGCATAATTCTTGATAACAACTAGATATAATAAGTGACATGTGAATGGGTCCAATGCTGATTTTTTTTTTAAATTTTTAATTGTATGGACTGAAATTTGAATTGGTTAGAGTATACATGTGCATTGCCGGTATGAGAGGGTTTTGAGACTCAAACATGACTCACACAAACAAATATTCGACAATCAAACAATGTTGGATTTGGTTCGGATGATACATATGTGGAATTAGATGTAGAAAGAGACCAATTCCATTGAAGTGTATGAGGTATGCAGTTATATCTATTCTATATTGATTTATTAATAAAATTATAGTCTACTTGTTATAATGGTAGGTAATTAATTGTTCTTAAGTTTTATTCCATTTTGTATGTCGACATATGTTGTAGGAGACATTGTTTCTTAATTACATTAAAAAACACATTCGTTGATTTTCTAGTACATATATTTTGTTGGGTTATGGGGAATTGTGGGTGATGTGTGTGGGGGGATATGCGATTCCTCCTTCACATGGTTGGTCCTATTTAGTAGAGAATTTTAAACTATTCTTGAAACAAATAGAAGCTCGGTAAGGTAATGCATAGTATGCTTATTTCACCTTCATTATTGTATATTGATATTTCACAACCCAAAAATAAGGCACTGCAACTAATCATGTACTTGACCCTGCATATAACAAGTGACATGTGAATACGAACAAGATTGATTTTTTTTAAACTTGTGCTTGTATGGAATGAAATTTGACTTGGTTAGAGTAGATGCATGCATTGATGGTGTGGGGAGGGTTTCAAGACTCAAACACGACTTAGACTATATCCATATCCTTCAAAGTTGGGAAAGAGTGAAAATACTCCATGTGATGGATTTATAGTAAAACTAATATGATGACAAGGTGATGTGGCATGATTCCACATGGTATCCAAGGCGAGACTCAATAGACTCATGTGGTAGATAAATTTATTGATGCATAGGTTTTAATGAAAATGTGGTAATTATAAGAGGTGACCAAGTAGTAGGTGATATCTCTAGAAGTGTTGTAAATTCCTAATTATCAATCCAAATGGGTATAATATTGATATCCCATATCCCATCCTTGAATTTATTTCAGAAAAAAGTTGCTCATACTTCATCATAGAAAATACTTCATTTAAATGCAAAAATACTTTAAATGATAGGGGTTCCCATCATCTTCCACTATACTTTACAAGGGAGAAACATCAAATATTTTTTTATCAAAACACAAAAACATGATTGCAAACCATGATTGCTAAAGAAAAGAGCTTATATTGGGGAAAGCCACAAGACCGACAATTTGAATAACTGAAGAAAATGATTTTCAACACTTTGATGGATTAAGAAGATTATTACTTGGTGATTGTATTTATAATTGAGCATGGATTTATTTTCCCTTATGCACTTCAATGCATATTGTTCTATGCTTTGCAACAAGTGAAATCATGGTTTAGTTTTTTAGTATAATTTTAATTTCATCTTTCTTTTAGTTGACCCTAATAATGATAGTTTAATGATTTTCACATTTATGTTGTTGGTTATTGGTTGTGGTTTATTGATTATAAGTGATTAAAATTGATTTGATGTGTTTTTCTATGATGTAGTACACAATATTTCTAAGAAACACTATCATAAAATTGGCAGTGAAGTAATCATATTGTCTTGCAAGCAAATATCTTGTTTCTAAATGTCTCATTGTCAAGTTTTGAAGTGTGACAAGGTGACGCTGACAATGCTCTCTCTTAGTTCATGTGGTGTTCAAGGAAAACATGATTAAAGTAAACCTTACAATTAAAGTATTTTTACTCATATTCCAAAGGTTTCTTCCATACATAAAACCCATTGAATCTATGTTCACAAAGTATGGAAGTAACTTCTTAACATCCATATCTATGCGTAGTCATGCATATGACAAGTTTGTGTACTTTAAAGTGACCTCGAAGAAAATTAGAGATGAAGCTAAAAGGTTTCCAATTATGCGTGACATTAAATATTACCATAATAATAAGGGTGTCCTTGATGGCCTTACCCATACTAGTGCACACGAAGGGATATTTTCAAATGATTAGACATCTAAGTCCCACAATTTTTTTAAACTATAACGGTTATTATATTTATTTAGAAATCGGTTGGGCCAAAGCCAAAGGAAACATCATTACAAGTATTCAAAGGCCAACTTGTGCAGAGTACATTTTCATTTCTTTACAGTGCTGGAATTGATGGTATAGGGATCCATGAAGGAGCTTTATCATTTTTGTTGTATTCTCCTTGAGGCAGGAGACATCCCAAGTTTTCTTCGAAGTCTGCTTCCTCGTTCGATCCGTGAAGTATGTGGAAAAATAGGGTGGAGGAGAAATCAAGAAACAAGTACCACAACCTTTTCAATGTCTTATTGAGAGATGTCTTGCTGAAATGACCCTCTGTATTTAAAAATTTTATCATAATTTTAGAGTCTCCAAAAACATGTATTTCTCTAATTCCATTTTCACGTGCTATCTGACATGCTTTTAGTAACCCGAGTATTTATGCCTAATTGTTTGTTCTCTTACCTAGCCCCCAAATGAAGCTATATTTTCTTGAACCGTCTTGGGAGTATATCACTCTGCCTGCTCCAGTGATCCCTGGATTCCCTTTGGAGGTGCCATAAAAAAAGATCGAAGATTTTCCCTTCTTCCACCAATCCTGAAAATTTGCATCCGTATCTCGTAATATCCATCCTGGATTTTTTGGGGGATGACCAATGATCTTTCTTCTTTCTTTGAATATATAAGTTCCCATCCATTTCTTTTCTTCAGGAAGGAGAGAGTTTTCACTCTTGAAATATTGTTGGGCAAGAGTTTCAAGGAGGAGAGATTTAACTTTGGTAGCCACCACTGAAGGGGAGCTAAAATATTTGTTGAAGGTATGATCATTTGTGGCCAACCATAGTTTCTAGCAGATGTCTTTTGGAATGGACTGCCAAATTCAGTTCCACGTAGACTTGATTGGAATCATGACTGGCTATCTCTCCTTCCAAGAGGAGTGTAAGTATACAATAGTAATCTGTGTTGGAGCTACATTGAGTCCATGAAGGAGAAATTCCCAAACTTCTTGTGCATATGGACAATCTACAAACATGTGTTCCATTGTTTCAATATCATTATGGCACATTACACATATATGGGGTCTGTTTATTCCTTTTTTTAACAAAGTTTCTCCTGTAAGAGCTTTCTTATGCATTAAAAACCAAAAGAAAAAGTTTACTTTGGGTATTCCAAGAGGATCCCAAACCTGCTTCCAAAATGACATTGGATGGATCGAAGCTTGATGAGTTTGAAGGGAAGAGAATACCTATGAAGCGGTGTAGATATGGTATTTACCCAACCCTATTTATCCTTTTCTTGTTGGTGGACTAGTGCTGAAGCCATCAACACTGTTATGAGGAGGTTATTTTGCAAGTGTAGATGCTCTAGAACTCTAGCGAAGGCCCACGACAGCCAATTCCATGAAGCGTCCCAAGCAGAGTCAGTGAGTTTGTGAATTTCATGCCGGGAGAGCCAAAAACACACGTATTTAATCTCTTTAGAGGTTGCGAGAGGTGGATGGACCATAATGTTGTCATGCCACAACAAGGTGTTGTTTCCATTTCCGGGAATGCGATACAATTATTTTTGGAAGAACTCTAATCCACGCCGCCATAAGTTCCAAATCATCGATCCTTTTTTGGTATAATACTATGGATGTTTCTCAATGGAGAGCCTTTGAGGTACTTTTTCCTTAAGATCTCACTTACAAGATGGTTTTTGTTTGTGTATAGTTTCCACATAATTTTACCACCCAAAGCAATGTTGGAAAGACCGAGATCTCTGGCCTGTAAACCTCCTTCAACAATTGGGTGTTTGACAGTGTCCCAATTTACTAAATGAAATCTATTTTGGTTTCCTTTTCCTCCACGCCATAGAAAGCCTCTTATTAATTTTGAATCCTGCTCTGTGATCGTATTTGGTGTCAGGAGAAAGGATGCCTAGAAGATTGGTAGGGAAGAGAGTACTGATTTTATAAGAATGAGTTTCCCATCGTTATTGAGTCATTGACCTCCCCAAAATGCAATTTTTTAATTGATTTTTCTTATTACTTAAACCCACAATGAAGACTTGTTAGTACCCAAATTTAAGGGTAGCTCGAGGTATTTGATTTTTTTCCCAAGAGGCATATCCCAAGAATCCCAATAATTGATCTATTTTCTGGATAGTTTGTTGGTCTACATTCCATCCATACACATCGCTTTTCCTTTTATTAATGAGGGATCCAAAGTTTTTGCATAAATTTTGAAGTATTTCATAGAAAACTTTCACAATATTTATGGAGGATCCTCCTAGCAGAAGGGAATCATCAGCAAATAAGGCATGGTTGATTGGTTCAAGACCTTGCATTATTCGAATGCCTATGATTGCCCCTGCTTTCTTTTCTATAGTCAACTTTATGCTTAAGGAATATACAATTAGAATGAAAAGGAAGGGGGAGAGAGGAAACCTTACCTTATTCCCCTCGAGGCTTGAAAATAATTAGTCCGCCTTCCATTTACTAGGTCCCACAATTTTGATGAATAATTCATGGGCCTCATATAACCTCTTGGGATAAGTCTAACAATGACAATGTTCAACATTGTTTCTTTATTCATATTCATCATTGCCAACAACTAACTATCGTTAAATGTATATATATATATATATATATATATATATATATATATAGTAGGTTTTCAACATTTCATTTTATTGATTAGGATTTTATTTAATACTAACTATTGTTGTTTGAAAGGAACTATTTCTTTGGGTGTCAATAGTATCTTTCAAACCTATTTATCCTACAGAAAATAGGTGCTCCAAGTAATTTGAAAATATTGGGTGCCCACCTTTGGTTTTAAATATTTCATTGTAATACATATTTAGGCTACATGGAATATGAAATGGAGTAATGCATTGGGGGTTATTTTTCTTTAGGAAAGTAAAAAGAGAGTAATCAACAAAAAGAAAAACTATTTTTTGATACAACAATGAATATGTATTGCATGGTTATATCACACATAAAGCTAAGTGTGACACTACCATGATGAATATATGTGCATAATTAGCATTGAGTGTGAAAATTCATGCACTACAAGTGTTCCTTGGTATACAAAATGGACATTATTGGCTATTAGGACATGAATAAAATAGTCATTTGTGTCTCATAGTTTGTTCATGGCCTAATAGCCAATAAAGACCATTTTGTATACTAAGGCACACTTGTAGTGCATGTATTTTCACACTCAAGTATAATTATGCACATATCTTCAACATGGTAGCATCACACCTAGTTTTATGTGTTATAGAACCATGCAATCCATATTCATTGATGCCATCATAAACTCCCACCATTGTTTATGGAACGTGTTGAATTTCTTTCCATAAGTATCCTTTTCCTTAGCTTAGGTGCATGATTGTGGATTTCCCACTAGGGGACTAAGATTTAGGTTGATTTCCTTATATGTTCACTTGTTTTCCCCTCCCCTTTCCTATTTAAGGGCCTCGATCTATGGGTTTTCCTTGAATCTACAACTTTCTCATCAAAACTTGTGGACTTGAGAACAATTTCAAAGTCAATGGCCCACATATTTTCTAGAAATGTGTGAATATGATAAATAAGGCACGGATAGGGCCATGCACATGGAAGAATTAGTCCATTATTAATATAATGTGAACCTACACCTCTAAGTTTCCTTCCATTTTAGTTAACAATGCTATCTCTTAGTTCATGTGAGCCAATAATTCTCCCTCCTTAATTGATGATTGAGTTTCAAGAGATTATTGTAGGAGGGTTTGAAATGTAGCTTATCAACCATGATGATGATTATTATGATGTTCTTGATGTTGACGTTGATGATAATGATTATCATTATGGCGATGACGATGACGACGATGATGTTGTTGTTTATGATGATTGTGATGATAAATAGTGACGACAACAATTATGATGGTGATGGTGGTGATGATGATGATGATACCGATCATGATGAAAACGATGACGACGACGATGCCGATAATGAAGATGGTGATGATGATGATGATGGTCGTGATGACAATGACAACGACCATGGTGATGATGCTTATGATGACGATGATGTTGTTGATGTTGATGAAAATGATTATCATGATGTCGATGACAATGATTATCATGATGTCGATGACAATGATTATCATGATGGTGATGATGATGTTGTTATTTATGACGATTGTGATGACATCAACGATGAGGACAACGATGACAATGATGACGATGGTGTTGTGTATGCTGCTGCTGATGATGGTTACTAATGATGACGACGTTAATGATGATGCTTATGATAATGACGCCAATGATGATGATCAGGATGGTGGTGATGGTGATGATGATCATCATCATTGGAGCCAATGTGATTTACATCATCATCACTGACATCCTTATTAATTTTTTAATTTTTTTATTATTATCAAACTTTATTTTTAAATTTTAAATTAAAAATTACTTTCCAATATGTGTATATATTAAAAAATATATAAATATATGAATATATATAGTTTAATATTGAAAATTCTATCCATATATATATAAAATTAAAAAATAACAAACAAACAATATTAAAGCTCATCTTTGAACCTCCTACGCCAAAGCAATGAGTTCAGTGAGTCATGAGCGACGAGAAGAGAAGAGTCGTGAGAAGACCAGAGTTGTGAGCTATGAGCATAGCAGAGTAGAGTTGGATTGCATCCAATGAGAGGGAGGCCGAGAATATTCACTTTGAGAGGAGACAATGGCTCCCAAATTTATGAGTACCTTGCCCTAAATAGTTGAGAATCTTTCCCTCAGTCTCTATTGTGAAATATTTTTTTTGTCACAGTTTCTATTGTATACTTGGAAGCAATTCAATCTGGTATTTAAAATGACTAGTATTTTCCATATTTTAACCTCTAAAATGAATTGTTTATCTTTAGTGAACTCATTGTTGGGTTTTTGAAAGTCATATTCCCTTTTGACCTTGACATTTTGTTTTCCTATTTCCTTCGGATCAGTTTCATGAAATTTTGTAAATCGCTTGGGATTGGGTTTCATTGTTCATATATTTTTCTTGGTAAGATCGAAGTCATTTGAAGAATATTTTATCCATAGAATCAAATTGATAATGCTTTGAAACATCTTAATCATTTGGTGTTGAAATATATGGTATTAATATCCTTTGTTAAACATTCAAGTGTCTCAAATAAGAATTGTTAATAGGGTTTACGGATAAATTTCACTGTGTTATTGAGACCATTTTTGTTTCGAGTATTAAATATTATTATGTTGATATGGATTTAGACTCCATTTCCCATTGAAAGGAATTGATCCTTTACAAAGTTATTTTCCCCTTAGGATATAAAGTATTATTTGCATGAACAGTTATTGTCTTCCTAGTAGTTACCTTATCATTTATAGCAATACTTGTGCATCTAGGGTGATTTTAAACAATAAAATCTTTTTCCCTAGTATCTCTTATCCTATATCCTTAACCTTGACTTGTCAACTTTTCTTGAACTAGGGTTTGTTTATGGATATAGGCCATTCTCAGTAGGATGTTCAAAAAACATCATATCACATCAAATACACCAATAACTCATGCTAAAACCATAGAAAAAATGGGTGTATATTCTTGGAAATCCTCCATAACATAACAACAATGCTACCAAGGTGTAAGCATATGAAAAATAGGCCCATAAGTTAAGGCCCTCAATGTACATATAATGTATTACACCAACAATATATAAAACATGCCTCAACCTTAACCATGTCATAACTGTCACAATGATAATAGAAGAACCATGTAAAGTGTTACCTCCTCAAGAAAAAATGGTACACCAAATACACCCAAACACTACAATACACTATAGTTGAAAATACTACTAAGATCAAGGGAAACCACAAGTACATGCAACCAATTACTTTCCTCTAGGCAGTAGTTCGGTGTACTATAAGGACAATGTAGGGAAAGGGTGTGCATCCATAAAATTGGCTAGCCTCTGCCAAACCATCCATCATTGATATCCTAAAAATACCTATCATCGTGATGAGGATCATGGGTAATACCTCATGCAATATAAAGGGTAACAAGGTATACAAGACTTCATAGAATTAGTATTGCAAAAAAAGGTATTGATGCTACCCTTTCCAAACAAAAGTGGTTGTTGAACTAAGCACATGCCCATGGTTCAAGAAGACAAGGAAACATGAAAATGTATCCAAAACACTTAGCAAAGGTAACCAAAACTTGCAATAACCAATCAAAGTACATGCAACTACCTATCGAAATTGCAGTCAAGTAACTAATGTTGCAAAGACAAAGTCTTCCAAACATGTTTCAACACTAAGACATGAACTATTGCATGTTGTAATGTACTCATTACTCTATCTTTGTATTTGCCACAAAAAAGTATTATAGGTAGCAATACCTAACTTTGGTGATATAAGCCCTAGAAGAGACATGAATATGGAATATAGTGCTAAGTATGGACTTAAGTTTGAGAAATTGTGCAATGTATAGAAGAATACCTAGGGTTTGTGTGAGGAAAAAATTAAGGGGACTTGGAGCACTTTTATTGGAGAGATTGTGTGATGCAAGCTTAAATAATATCCTAGAGGAATTCAACAAACCCTTGGAAGAGGGAATGACCTCATAGTCAATTAATAAAATAGTGGAAAAAGTGAGGAATGCATCAACATATGTGACCTAAGGATTAGAGCTTTACAAGGAGATATAGTCCACCTCATGATCTAACCAATCAAGTGTGAAATCAAGCAAAATAATCTACGGTGTTGATTCAAATAGTCCCCAAAGTTCAAAGAAGGTCAAAATAGTTGTTAAATGGGTACAATCAACCTTTATGTGTGCACAAGTGGAGTGCTTCATCAAAGGGGTGCACATCATTTCTACCAAGGTGCAACCATATGTGAAATAGTCCCATAAGTTAGGTCCCTCAATATATATATATTATGCCAACAATATCTAACCATGCCTCAACCTTGATCAAGTCATAACTGTCACAATGAAAATAGAAGAACCATGTAAAGTTCTATCTCCTCACGAACAAATGGTACGCACAAACACTACAATACACTATAGTTGAAAATAATACTAGGCTCAAGGGAACCCACAAGTACATGCAACCAACTGTAGTCAAGTAACTAATGTTGCAAATCCAAGGTCTTCCAAAAATGTTTCAACACTAAAACATGAACAATTGCATGGTGTAACCCATGGTAAGGTATAAAAAAAGTAATCTAAATGTACTAAGGGACGATTGGAGCTTCATGCATATAAGGGAGCATTATTACTTCATGCACACATGGGAGCATCAATGGTGTGCATCTGTTATAAGCATAAATGCTTTGTGTATATCAAAGAGCATTGTTTCTACAACAAAGGGGACCATGGAACTAGTGAAATTGCATGCATTGAACCCATTGTGCACCTAAGTTAACATATCACACATATGTTTCATTTTATCATGAATCATATGTGGGAAACCAATGAGTGAAAAGCACATGGAACAAATTACACAAATAAAAGATATAGGATAATTTAATTGATACCTTTGTTATATAAATCATATTATTGGAACATGACCTTTGTTGTTTGATGTTAATTATAGGCACAAACAAATAGATATTTGTTTGATCTTTCATCGGATAATGATAGTGTTCCTAAACAGATTGAAGAAGGGGGAGCATCATGCAGTACATCGAGACCAACTGGAGGTAGCAGTGTTAGAATAAAATTCAAAAAACATATGGATGTCTTTCTTGCTAAAGGAGGGTCAGTTTCTTGTGACAATGAGTCCGTCTAAGACCAATAAGTTCCATTAATACTATGCCAAAAGGACCTGAAGAGAGCTCTTTTAATATTTTGTTGGAACAATTAATTCATTTTTTCCCTTTTGGTTAATAGTGGTTAGGTCAAATAATTATCATTACTACCTAATTGATGTAATAATAGGGGATCCCCCTCATTGTATCAATAGACTCCATTTATAATAAAAGCTCATATATTGTATCTATTTTCTATATTTTATGCATATTATAACATTGTATCAGAGCCAAGTTAAAAAATCTTGGAGCTAGTGATTCAATCTTTGAGAAAGAAAGGAGTCCAAGATTAAAATACTTTGAGGAAATAGAAAATTTCCAATAATGTATATATAATTCATATACCAATTAGGTTTAACAACAATTATATAAGATCCACTATCCATGGAAGTGGGTCAAATTCCATCCTAGATAGTTCTTCATTTTCAAATGTTGTTAGCCAAGTCCCCACATCCGACTCTGATGCATGATCAATATCATCCAAATTGATGGTGCTTAAATATAATTTATTGTTCAACAATTGGTTGCATCTCAACCTAACGTTGTACTAGACAAATACCACATCATCCAATCATTTTTGTTCCCAATAGTTTAAACAACAATGCTAGGGATTTAAAGTTCATTTTAGGATTTTAGATTAGATTTTTAATTTTTTCTTTAAAGTTTTATTATCGAAATCATGATCCCACACATTCTATACAATCCCATATAAAACTAGCAAGTTAGAGAAAATAAGGCTAGTTCTAGACACAACCATCCATTTATTGTTTGGGCTACTAACTTGGACCCATTGGAGATGTAAACCATTCAAACTAGCTAGTTTTGGGAAAACCAGTTTGTTTATTATAACATTAGTCAAGCGAAAACAAGTTTCCTTTGAGGGAGATCTATTCTTGACAATGTAGTTTATAACTAAGAGGCTATGGAGTGGGATAGAGAGATTAGTCAACAACCCCTTATCCTAGAAAATTATCTAAAAATAAATAATAAATTTGAATTTGTTCTTTATCTCAAATATGTTTATTTGTTTAGGCTTTGGCCCTAGATGTGTTATTGTGGTGAGCACCCTCTTCACCAATACTTTAGACTTTGTCTCTATTAACAAGAGCTTGTATCCATGGATGTTCTTGCATCGTTTCATCCATAAAGGATATCCTTTGGCCCCACACTTGTACATCCTAACTATAGACTCTTTCCATTATCTATTGGATTCCTACCATGCCCACAACCACTCATCACATCATCATCATTGTGACTTGACTGTCAACGAACCTTTCCCTACTACAACCTATTATCTCTCTCTCTCTCTCTCTCTCTCTCTATGGTTTGTACTAACCCTATAAGGGCCAGCTTGTTCCTTTTATGTGACTGTGTCTCTAAGAGACACAATCAATTTTGAATGTACTATTTTGAGTATACAGTTAGGAAGGGTCCCACATTAAAGGTGAGTAACTAATCTTGTTCTTTTATAATTTGTACAAGTCATTGCAATTTATTATGTTGATCTTATTACATGTTGTGAGCACTTACTTTAACACCATTGATAAATTTAGGGGTAACTTAGAACTTTGAGCTCTTGATCCTGGAAGAGATTATGAACAAAATAGTGAGTTTGAATATCACATTCAAAAGGTTGGTTTTAAGAGTTGGATGTCTTGCAAGGATCTATCTGAATAGTATTATCAAAATCTTGTAGATTATTATTGGGTACAACACAGGAGACGATAAATATCAAATGTTGAAGACAATAAACATCCAATTTCAATGATGACTCGAGTGATAATGACAATGATGAAAAAAATGATATGTATACATCAATTATATGTTCATATGAAAGAGGAGACTATTCATTTCCTTGTGAAAAAGGAGGAGAAGTGAATTAATTATGCTACGTATTTGAATTGTGATTACTTTAATCTTGGAATGGAAGCAAGGTTAATAAAAGTTAAAAGAAACATCCTTGGATTTGAACACAAGATTCAAATTGATCACTTTATTTTGTGTGAGTATGAAAGCATCTAATACATGTTGAGTTACATTGATTCACTTTTGGTTCTTTAAGGGTTGATAGTGGTCTTCAAAATGTCTTGGAATTTTTGTTTCATGAAGGTGTCGAGCTTAGCTAAATGATCAATATGGGAATGATGTTAGCTAAATTCAGAAGCACTATTTTTGGAGCTTGGAAAGATTGAATTTGAATTTTCTTCAAAGGAGATAAGACTGAAATTAGTCCAAATTTAATGAAATTGGGGTTAGAATGGAAATAGTTTAAATATTTTTCGACATTGCGATATTATAATTTTATAACTTTTTTCCCATGGTGAAGGTAGAACCAAATAGATATTTGTCAGATCTATCTTCCTTGAGTGAGGGGAGTTTAGGAATACTAGAGGAAAGTGAGACATCTAGAAGGTATACAACATGTATATCAACTAGATGTCAAAAGATTAGAATAAAATTCTATAAATGCATGGAATTTTTTCTCGTTGAAGGGGGGTCATGTTCTTATGATGATGAGACTATATGCAACATTGAGGTTCCCTTTATGTACAAAAATCTAGTGAAATAATGGGTACCCAAGGATCTTCCTCAATTAAACATATATTTTTGTGTGAATGAGAGGATATATCAAATTGCACCATCTTCATTACATGGTTTGGGGTTGTTTTGCATGGATGACATAAGGTTGGTTACGATAGATGTACAAAATTGATGGAATGTTGGACCCTATTAGTGACTACATAGATTAGATGCGACTGGTCCAATATACATGAAGTATGCGTAGATACATATTGTCTACAAATTATTTATAGCCAAAAGGACATGATAAAAATAAAGAAGTGACGATGTACATTGATGGAATACCAAAAGCTATAGGGAATATTATAGGGTTTATAAACAACATACAACCAAGGTCTACAATTAACCAACCCTGTTGCATATTTTAGGGGCATGAAGGAAACCATGTTTTTGTATGTGCCATTAAATCAATAGTTGCAAGGGAAGAGTTTCTTATTAATTACAATGTGAATGGAATAGATACAAACACGATTACTATGGGAGTGGTACATCTAACAATTTACCCAACCTTTAATTAGTGAATCTAATATATTATGTATTTTTTGTTAGTATATTGTTCTAATTTTGTTAAAATTTTCTATATTTATTTTGCAAGGTAGTGATCAGGGTATCTCCTCAGCAACTGATTAGAGGAGTACACCATCCTTGAGGAAACAAGTATACATCATTGTAATTGTACACATATAATATGAACAAAATGTTTATTTGTTATGTTTTTTCATGAGTATATCGGTTCGTTTAGATAATGTTATCTATATTTTTGTTGGAGGGTTCTTATCAAGGAATCTTCCTACCAATAGATCAGACAGGACCTACCTCGAGGCAGCAAGTATACCTCATTGCAATTTTACTACTATAATATGCACAATATTTTTTTTTTTTTTTTTTCATGAGTATATTGGTTTCATTTCGATAATGAATTATGTATTTTTAATCACAGGCTAGTGATCGGGCCANGGATTACACCATCCACGAGGCAACAGGTAAACCACATTGTAATTGCATAAATATAATTATATGAGCACTATGTTGTTTATTAAGTTTTTTTTCGTGAGTACACTAGTTTCAATTAGATAATGTTTTATACAATTATGTTTTGCAAGGAAGTGATCGGGGCAATTCCCCAACCATTAATCAAATGAGTACATGCTCCTCAAGGAAACATGTATACCTCTTTCTAATTGCACAAATAAAATATGAGCAATATTCTTTTTTTGTTATGTTTTTTTCTTGTGTTTATTGGTTTCACTATGATAATGTTTTCTACATTTTTGTTGTAGGGTGATGATCGGGGAAAGGCCCTGTTGAAATATTGTAACTTTGAAGAATATTCTAAATGTGTTTTACTGATGTACCCCAAGGGAGATGTCTTATTCCTCCATTAGGATGTTACTATTGTATTTGGTCATCATAGAGTCATGAGGTAAAGCCTCCATTGTAAGTCGGGTCAATAGTACCCTAATGAATATAATATAATACTATTTTGAGATTTCTTAGTTGAAGTTAGTCCAGTTAGTTTAGTGGGGCCAACTTGTTAGGTTAAATGTCAAGTGATAAAAAGAGTATAAATAAAGGATTTGTGTTTGTCATTTGAACACAGACCCACACTTGTGTATTTGCACATAGGAGAGAGAGAGAGAGACATATTAGAAAGGAGGAGGATTACCTGTTTTGGGTTTTTATCTTATACATCTTTTACCGAGGAATTTTTGCTAGGTTTTCTTCCCCTTGAGGGTTTCCTAGGATAAATCTGTGTCTATCTCGTGATTGTGTTTCTTTCAGTGCTTTTGCATATGCTTCTATTATGAATTTGGATTAAACACTAATGATATCTAGCTAAGCATATGAAATATTAACATGGTATCATAGCTAGACTGAATAGAACAACTTTAACATGGTGAAACTCTCTCTCCTCTTCCTCTGACAAAAAATTAGGGTTTCTGCAAAATTAGGGATTTTGAAGATCTGCTTGCATAGAAAGTTGTGCCTCCCTAGAGTGCATCTATTGATCCCTATATTGAAGTTTTTTGGTGGGTGAACCTCCGAGAAATCCAAAACCTATTTTGGCCCTGAACTAGAAAACTGCAGAAAACCAGAACTAGAAATATGTAGAAACTGAAACCTCGCAAGCAAAATTTCAAGGGTGAATATTTGGGATCTATAGAAATTAAGTAGACCAACCAACTTACCTCAGTTAGGCACATCTCTTGGTAAGGCCATATTTTAATTTTGATAAATTTCAATGTTTAGTGACCTCCTGGATAAGATGGCTCCAAGCAATAAGCTTGAGGACAAGATGGAAGGCATAGAAAACTTCCGAGCATGGAAGTATATGATTGTTCTCATTCTTAGAGAGAACGATATTGAAAAACACATCATGGATGAAGTTCCTGAACCATAATAAGATGAAGCTAAGGAGAAGCACTAGAAGGACCTAATCAAGGAAATGAGGATCATAGTTGATTCTATCAAAGATCACTTGATCCCTCAAGTGTCATCTAAAGATACACCAAAGGAAACGTATGATGCCCTTTCCAGGAAAGTATGAGGAAAGGAACATCAACAGAAAGATGAATTCAAGACCTCAAATGAAGGGTACCAAGATGAGTGAAGGAGAATCCATTCACGTTTACTTCACGAGGATCTCTCAGTTCAAGGAACAACTACATGACATTGGAGAATCCCTTGATGAACATGAACTAGTTATGACTTCTCTCGATGTTCTCACTAGACCTTGGGAGTCATTCATACAGACTATGTGTGCCAGAAAAGAAACTGTGAAGTTTGAAATTCTATGGGAAGATTGCTTGAAAGAGGAAGCTAGAGTAGCTAACAAAGAAGCTCTACTTAAAGAAGATGATCAAGATATAGAAACCCATACCAGAAGAAGAAGACAATAAAACTTAAATAAAGATAGTCACAAGGAGTATAGACCTCCAAATAAGTTTCAAAGGAAAAGAGAAAACAGTCAGAAGAAAGACTAATCCAAATATCAATGTCAAAACTGTCATAAGATAGGACACCTTGCTAGAGAGTGTCCATTTAAGAAGAAGAACAACAAAATACATCATGCTCATCTAGCTAAAGATGGGTACGAAGAAGAAGAATAAAGACCTTGAAAGAGACAAGCAAAAGAAGACCAAGTAGAATAATATGTATTATTCTCTGCACTCTTTGGGTCTGTAATACCTGGAGAAGATACATGGCTTATTGATAGTGGTGCTTCAAAGTACATGACAGGGAAGACGAAAAATCTGTCAAGACTTTAGAAAATAACTCTCCTAAGAAAGTATCATTAGGATATGATTATCAATCCCATCAAAGGCATTGGTGAATCAAGCTACACACTTGAATCTAGAACCTCCATGAAGATGAAGGAAGTACTTTATGTACCAGGTTTGGAAAAGAACTTACTTTCCATCTCAGGATTAGATAAGAAAGGATATAGATTTTCTTTTAGAGATGGAGAAGTACTAATGTGGAACAAACGAAAGTCAATTGAAGATGATCTGGTCATCGGTGAAGAAGAAGGAGGTCTGTACAAACTCAAGGGACATCCAGAAACAACTCTTGTCCATGAGACCACTAGCTCAAGTGAACTATGGCATAGAAGGCTTGCTCACATCAACTACAAAGCACTACCCTATGTGAGAAAGGGGGTAACAGGTTTACCATATTTGAATATTGATCATGAAGGTAATTTAAAAGGATGTGCAAGAGGAAATACCATCAAGAATCCATTTCCTAAAAGTGAAACAAAGACTAAACGTGCATTGGAATTAATTCAATCCAACAGCATAACAATACCTCTATAGTTATCCCCCTCAAGTATGGATATGAGCTTGTATTTATAAGGCTCAATGGATAGGAATAGTTGAGAGAATTGTGGGTGAGGTGGCTCCAAGATCCTACCATGGGGGATCTCAAGCTGAAACTAACCCATAATGATAGGGATAAGGGAGGACATGAGGCTCAAGTTCTAGAAGCCTCAAGAAACTTCTCTTTTTCCCCTTTTACCCAGGGTACCGCTTTTCTCCCCTTATGACAGAGTGGTTTAGATGAGAACCACTTTTAGACCAAAGACCATAGGTGGTGGCACTGCTTCTCTCAAACAGGATACAGGCGGTGCTAAGCAAGGTACCGCTCATCAGCCATGGGGCAAGCATGGTGCTAGGTTTTTTCAAGTAGAATTGACAAATAGAGCAAGTTTCCACTCTAAGTGTTGGGATTAAGGGCAAACATGGAAGTTAAGGGTCTTATCACATGATGGTGATAGGATTTAGGTATAACAATATACAAGAAAGAAACCTGAAGTGAGCCATCTCAAAATATTTGGTTTTCCTGTATATGTTCATATCCCGAAAGAAAAGAGAGCCAAGTTGGATCCTTATGGAAAGAAGGGAATATTTGTTGGATACTGTGAATTCTCTGAAGCCTTCAATATATACATTTCAGGATTCCATCATATAGATATTAGTAGGGATGTAACATTTTACAAATAAACAACTCTTAAGAAATCCATAAGGTGTCAGCTTGAAGAAGTACATGAAGAGGATGTACCTCCCATAAAGGTAGAGGTTGAACCCTCTCCTGAAATAGTAACATCAAAAGATCATGATATGATAGAACCTTAGGAACCACCTACTATGGATATATCTTGAAAGAGAAAACATGCTTGGTTAAGAGAAATCATACAAGAAGAAGAGAAGTATGGAACTCTAGAAGGCTCCACAAAAACAAGAAAGAGATCAAAGCCATTCTCTAGTTATGTAGATTTGATGTGTGATATTGTAGATAAAGAACCCACTAGCTACGAGGAAGTTGCATAGAAGAAATAATGGGTAGAAGCGAAGATGAAAGAATACCAACCAATAATGAAGAATTATGTTTGGGATATAGTACCCAAACTAGAAAACAAGAGTGTGGTATCTTCAAAGTGGATATACAAGATAAAACTTGCAGCTGATGGAAGTATTGAAAAATACAAGGCAAGATTTGTGGCCATAATATTCTCTCAGAAAGAGGGAATTGGTTATGAAGAGACGTTTGCTCCAGTAGCAAGGTACACTTCCATCAAAACCATCATGGCACTTGCTTCCATGATGAAGTGGGATCTACACCAGATGGATGTAAAGGAAACCTTCTTGAATGGTGTGATTGAGGAAGAAGTATACATTGAATAACCACAAGGATTTGAAGTCAAAGACATAGTGAATCATGTATGTAAGTTAAAAATTATCTGTATGGACTAAAGCAAGCTACTAGAGCTTGATATGGAAAAATAGATAGCTTCTTGAAAATATTGGGATTTACCAAAAGTAAAGCTGATCCTAACCTTTACATAAAGGTTATGGATGATGAACCTGTCATACTATTGTTGTATGTGGATGATCTATTTCTATTGGGAAATGAGAAACAGATTGCAGATTGCAAGAAGACGCTAGCTAAATAATTTGAGATGAAAGATATTAAATTAATGCATTGTTTTCTCGTGCTGGAAGTGTGGCAGAGCCTAGAAGGAATATTTCTTAACTAGGGAAAGTATGCAGTGGAAATCTTGAAAATATTTGATATGTTGGATTGTAAAGCCAAGATCACACCCATTGATACCAAATTGAAGTTGTTATCTAATGAATCATCAGAGTTAGTGGGTATGACTTAGTACAGACATAGTATTGGGTCATTGATGCATCTGATGAATACAAGGCCATATATATGCTCAGTTGTGAACACCTTGAATTAGTATCTAGTTAAACCTAGATGGTTTCACCTGATAGTTGCAAAGCATGTGATGAAGCACCTAAAAGGTATGATAGACTTTGTACTATACCATGATAGAGATCATGACTACAGATTGTATGGATACATGGATTCATATTGGGAAGGAAGTGGCACAGACAGAAAGAGAACTTAAGGTGTATGTTATTGTCTGGGATCTACCAGGATCTCATGGTTGAGCAAGAAACAATCCAGTGTTTCTCTTAGCATGGATAAAGCAGAGTGCATAGAAGCTTACTCTGCTAGTTGTGTGTTACACATAAATCTCATCACCATCATGTGTTGAGGTCCAAAACATCAACAATTTCCCTCAATTCCCAAAACTGAAGTTGGACATTGGCCCAGAACTGTGATTTTTCATATTTTAGTCCAGCATTGCCTTTTCTCTTAATGAAAGAGGAGTTACCCTCTTCAGTAACACCCATTTTCTCTTGACAATAAGCGGTGCCACTGCTTCCTACCTTTAATCAAAGAGTAGTTCCGCCTTGGTAACACTCTGTTTGCATGGAAGAGAAGCAGTGCTTGATTCAAAAAGAGAAAAAGAGAAGATTCACGAAGCTTCTCGAAGGAAGACTTTGTGGAACCCTCATCCATACTCCTGTGGACCACCTAGACTCGAGACCCCCCCTAGTAGGATCTCCCTTCCACCTCACCCACCATTTAATCAACCATACCTATCTTCCCAAGGACTATAAAACCTGGCTCATACCCCATGGTTGAGAGAGAGAAAAGTAATGTTGCTGCATTGAGATTCTGGCGAAATATAGGGTAAGCATAGAAGGAGCAAGTTGGATCTTTTGAGGACAAGGAGTGGCATGTGAAGGAGCATCACAACACTAAGGCAATGGTTGTAATCTTTCTTCTTCATTTTTAATGCAAAGTTGGTTCCTTTCCCATAAACTGTATTATGTTTCAATCATTCTGTTTATTAATGGATTCCTTAGTCACTAGTATATAATTGTGGATTATGTTATGGTATGTTTGATCTTGTTTGTCTATTTGATGTGTTTATGCAGGTACATCCGTGGAGATTCATCACCATAGGAGACACTTAAATCATATTGCAGAACAACTAAAGGATTCATTCTAGATGTCTACAAGCTCTAGGGGAAGTCTTCCATCCTTGTTTACTCATTTGTTCTAGATTTGAACCATTTAGGCCTAGAGGAAAAAATCTTGTCTGCAAGAGGTGCGATATTCCTATCAACAAATATGGAGACCATACAAGGGAAGAACATTTCAGTACATCTGATCTTCGTTGGTATGCAAACTCTTGTCTGAAAACCAAACACCAACCTTTTAACGATTAGATACACTAGGTTTTCTAGTGACATTTTGGCCCATTTTGACTAGATCTGTTTAGATCTGAGACACTATTGTTTTCTGTACTTATTTTTCCTTTTAATTTTATGATTTGATGCCAATATTTCAGCACCTAACTCTTTTTGTTTCTCCATTTTCTTTGTTTTGACATATACAATAATCATCGGTCTTGCAAAGAGGACAGTAGGCAGTGCCACCGCCCTTTCCCAGTGGACATTAAGTGGTGCCACCACTCTGTCATAGTCGACAAAAGGCAGTACTGAGCTGGTAATGCTCTGTCATCAACCGTCATCAAGTGATGCTAGGTAGGGTTTCCACACCCCTGTTATTTCAAGACTTGGTTAATGTTGCTTTCTGTTCAGATTGTTTTTGGTCTTCATTTATGAGATCTAGATTGTTTAAATTCAGAGTCTGAGAGTGGAAAATGCTTGCTTTGCTTTGGTTCAAAGAGCTAGGATGTACCCATTTGTTTAGCTACTTGTATGCTTGGGTTTCATTTTCAAAAGGAGTGCTTGAAAGTGAGTGTTGTTAGATCTCTTTTGTCATCTGATCAAACTGACAAGGAAGCTTTGCTTTATGGTTTTTTCTTTTTGTTCTTTGTGAGTTTGTAAAAGACTGCTTTTTTCCTTTAGTTCAAAAAAGAAAATTCTTGAGATTTGAGCATAATTTTATTGAAAGACGAACCATTAGAGTCCTGGCTAGCTTCATAAGCTTTCAGATATCCTCGTTCTTCTTTTCCTTTTTACATTCTTGTCTTGTGAAAAATATATCATAGGTATAAGACTAAATCTTTTCATTTTTGTGAAGAATTTTGAAAATTGCTTAGGGTTCCATTTAGTGCTAGTGTCTTTCTCTTTAGGGAAAGAGATATTGCTTCTTCCTTGCTTTCAAAGATCAGTTTAGAAGTGTGTTTCTTTTTGCATTATTTGGAAAGATAAATTCAGTGTGTCTGTGTGGGAAATTTTTGTTTTTGGAACAGAATTGAAACACTCTCTCCTTCCCGTAAGTAGGGAATACTTTGAATGGTAAAGTGAAAGATTTGCACACTCATATTGCATGGTTTTACATTTCTGTATACATTTCATGCATTCACCTAACCATTCAAGATAAAATTAACAGTAGCTATAGGTTAAATTTTTTTAGTAACTTGAGGGATATGATAGAGACATGTTCCGACATCTTTAAACACAGGAGCTATCATTTATTGCCTGCACTGCATCTCAGGAACTGTGTGGTTCTTCCACGTACCATCGGTATATCGAACGGTCTTTAACATACCCTTGAGGTATATCAAAAGGTACTTCATGTACTCAATTGTATATCGGAAGGCCCCTTTTGGACGACTATGCATTAGACAACAATACCACGGATTTGAGCTCCCACGTACCTTGTGTATATCAGGAGACCCTTCTAGGATTCCCCAAACCATCTGAGAAAAACCCTTTTGGTCGTCTTGTCAGTACAATACACCAAGAACAACACTCGGGGAGACTACTACGCATGTATTTTCTAGGTAATTGGGTATTCAGGAAAGGGACAGTCCCAATTATCCTTGTCACGTTTTACTGTTGGAACCTATGGTATATCTTGAGTTCCAAAGACTTGACCATCCTAGTGAAGAACCGACTTTTATTAGCCCATCCTGTCACCTATGTTTTCTTATGGCCTTTAACTTGTGTAGGAGAGTTTTGTGTTTTTTTCTAGTTTTCAAACCCTAGGTTTGGATTTTAGTGACTAGCAATATGGTTGAGTTTCCTTTGAGATGATCTAGAAGAGTGCAAGGATTTCCACCTGAGATTCCTCCTATTACAAGAGAAAGAACAATGGAATCCACTAACCAAGGAGATGTGGTTGATTCTCACGTGCAAGAGAACCCAGTTGTGGAAGTGGGAGAATAATTCACTACATACAACAATCCCTTGGTCGAGTATCCTCCTATGGCTGATACTTCTTTCCATTTCTCGATAGAAGGTCATGTCTGTTCGTCAAATTGGGTTGATCGCCCATTTGATGATACTGAGGGGAAAGAATATGGCCCTGATGCTCCTTTTTGGAGAAACTCTATGGGTCAAGAAAATTTTGAATTTGGGGTTACTAGACCATCCTTTTTAACCCTCCATTATTTGAGGATGCGTATGCACACATCCAAACATCCCTTGATCGTATACACGGATTTCAATAAATACTTGCAAAAATCATTGCTTCACCTCTTCCTCATGAAGAACCTATGTCGGCTCTTTTACCCTGTGTTTCTGAATCAGTCCCTTCTGGATATCGTTCACTCTCAACATCTCAAGCTATTCATAGTTTGTCATCAATGACTCAAGGATTGGTAGTTCGTAATCTAGCCCAACCCTCCAACCCTGTCATTATGGTTCAAAATCCTGGGTCTTCTTCTGGTTCTCCCATATCTTCTACCACTGGGGGGGAACCTCTAGCTCTAGTTGTATCAGTAGTCAGTAGATTCACTTACAATGAAAGACAGACCCCTACTATGGGACAGTTAGCAGCTGTATTTCCTTCCATGATAACCAAAGCAATTACTCCCCATTCTAGTACGGGCCAAACCTTAGGGGTACATCCCGTCGTTAATCAAACTTATTGGGGATATACTCACTTGAGAAATATACCATCCATAAGTAATGTAAAATTTCAACCTATGTCTACAGGAATAGTATATGCTGGTATGCATTACCCAGGAGAATGTTTACCCCTTGGGGGAAACCAAATTGGTCGTACATTCCTATTCCTGGAGGGATACCTGTCAATACTAATGGAGGCTATGGTGGCCCACCTTTTGGGGGGCCACCTAGTGGAGGTCGACTTGGTGGAGGCCCACTTGGTGGATTCCCACCTGGCAGAGGCACACCTGGTAGAGGTCACCTGGTTGAGGCCCTCCTTATGTTAGACCACCACCTAGAGGAACACCTTCTGGGGGACCACCACCTTTTGGTGGACCACCTTCTGGGGGACCACCATCAGGAGGACCACCTCTTGGCAGACCACCTTCAGGTGTACCACCTTATGGTGGACCTCCTGGTGATGGACCACTTGGTGGAGGACCACCTAGCGGAGGACCACCTGGTGGGGGCCCTCCTAGTGGAGGACCACAACCACCCCCATCTGGAGGAAAACTTCCTCCTTGAGGCCCGCCTCCATCAAGAGTATATTTAGTAGGATCGTCTACGAACCCAAATACCAAACAACCAGTGTATCAATTGACCCATGGTCCTACTGGTGTACAATTTCCTTATCAATACTACCAGTACGTGCAATCTAACCAACAACTTCCTTTTTGGAAACTTTGGACTTTCCTGATCTGTCCAAGTTCATTAATGATCCCATTTAGCATAACCCCTTGTGGCCTACTATTCCAGTAATTTTACCATTAGATATCCCAAAATTTGATGGGAAGAAGGGATAATATCCCAAAAACCATGTTATGACTTTCCATCTATAGTGTTCTTCCAACTTCTTAATGGATGACTCATTCTATTTAAGGCTCTTCTAGCAAACTTTGACTGGTACGACTGCAAAGTGGAACATTGAACTTCCACAACATTCCTGTGTGGACTTTCGCGCATTGGCGACAATTTTTCTTACTCATTTCCAACTTCCAATTCGTTACGAAGAGGGTACGGATCTTTTGACATCCCTTCATAAGAATACCTCCACACATATTTCAGATCATATTCATGAGTAGAAGAGATGATGAAGACTTATTAAGGACCCTATTCCAGACCAGCTATTGGAAGATTGGTTCATGAAATCCTTGTTGCCTCCCATTTCCCAAGATGTGGCTATGGGTGGTGTTGTTACTGAAGAGTAGGCTATCAGTCGCGCTCAGTATCTGCACTTGGTCTATTCCCATTTTGAAACTCTGTATGGCCTAATCCCTCAAGCTCCCCATCCCAGCACTGACCCTACCAAGCCACCTGTAGAACCTCCTGTTGATGGGGTTGTTGGTTCAATCCATCCCTCATTAGCAGCTAAGCCTGCCAAGCAATAGAGTACTTCTACTACTACTCCTTATGCTCCTACGGTTTCTGACGAGGTGAATTCCATTCAATCCGTGAAAACACCTGGTAACAAAAAGAAAGGAAAAGGAAAGAATAAGAAACATGGAAATGAGTAGGATAATCCCAAGTCTACGGCCTTAGAGAATGACAATAAAGGGAAGAGTAAGGCTAAGTATCTTTGCTTATTTTTTGGTGGTGACCACTTCACGAAAGAGTGTCCTCGCTGTGAAGAGGTTAGTAAATTTTTGAAAAATAACCCTACATCTACACTGCTTACCGACCCCTTTCTGTCTCAACAACAATTGATAGATCACATGACATCTCAGGGAAACTCTAATTCTATGGAAGTAATTAGAATGATGTCCTCAAAAACTATTAGTTTGAGTACTCGTATTCAGTCATATGACAAGTCAGTAGAGAATAAGGATGAAAATCCTTCTCCTGAGAAAAATTCTTCCACTAGTTCACCTCCATCTTCATCTAATGGTCCTCTCATGATCGAGAAACCTAATCTCGACTTGATTTTGTGCCCACCCAAGAGTACCCTTAGGAAGTCTGTCTTTTATCCAAATGCTAGAGCTGCACAATTCTACAACGTTTTTGAAGATTTGGCTCAAGCACCTTATGCGATGTATACCCTTGAGGTACTCTAAAGTTGTCCAATGCATCACAAAAACATGTTAACAACATTGGGGGCATTAGACCCAGATAACACCAATTTAATTCATTTTAATGTGGAGAATTATAAGTCCAGATTACCCCACCAGCTCATGTTTCAAATCGCGACCAGAGTAGTTGGGAGGAAGGTCCATAGGACCATTTTGGATGAGGGAGCTTCCACCTTGGTACTTTCTATGGATTTTTAGAGAGCCATTGGTTCTCCCAAACTTACAAAGTCACCTACAACCTTGAAATATTTTGGTGGACGAGGTTTCCAACCTCATGGTTTGTTACTGGTGCTTTCAGTCGATCTTGGGGGCAAGATTGTTTCCATTCAGGTGGAGGTAGTCAATGCCCCATTGGACTACAATATTCTATTTGGGAGAAAATGGTTCTATGCTATGACAACTGTTGCTTCAATAGTATTTTAAACTCTCCAATTCCCTCATTTAGGGAATATTGTGACCATCGATCAACTCAATTTCTGCACACTAGATGTTTCCACCCCCACTACAAATAACATCCCCATGCTAGGTCAATCTCCTCCGCCTTATCAATCGATTGGGGTAGGTATGCTAAAGGATTCCACCCTTATGGGAGTGTTCCCCTCATCCCCTCCTAGTACAGATATGGCAATTGCAAATATGATTTCCACGAACGGACACATTCCTAGAGGCAAAGAGAATGTTGAGTCATCCTCTCTTGGCCCTTATGAAGCACTTTATGATGTTATTCAATTTGCTTCCAATGTCCATTCTGATGATCTTCATCTGGTGGCTTTGGATCCTTACCACCTACCTTATTGGCTAGAACTCTCTCTATTTCTCACATACTTTTCCACCCTATACTATCTCTCACATACTTTTCCATTGGTTGAGTCCATTATGTAGATCATGAGTGCAGACGAATATATATGGGAAGATCATCCTCATAGATCCTCTTTCCTTCCCAAAGCCAGTTCAGTAGAATTTGATTTTATGTCTCTTATTAGTACTGATATTGTCACAAATCCTAAAACACCTTTCCCGTTGCAAGATACTGATTCCAAAGGAAATCTTTGCAACATCACTCAAACAACCCCTATTGATATATTAGTGAAGCCCATAACTATTGAGCATTTCCACATAGGCCAAAACTGCTCAACACAAGAAGCTGAAAGTTATACAGCTCTATTCAAAGAGTTTTTCATGTTTTTTCCTAGACATACAAAGAAATTCCTAGGATTGATCTATCCATTGTGGTACACGAGATCAAAACCTATCCCACGACCAAACCAGTCCGATAAAAACTACAGTTTATGACAAGTCCATCTTAAGAAGGCTGTGGCTATTAAAGATGAAGTGGAAAAAGTCTGAAGGCGGGGTTTATTTATCCCATACCACTAATGGAATGGGTGTCTAATATTGTCCCTGTGGCTAAGAAGCAGGGTGCTATTAGGGTTTGCATGGATTTCTAAGATTTAAATAAGGCTTGTCCCAAGGACAATTTCCCTACTCCACACATCGATCAAATCATCGATAACTATGATGGGATTGTCATCTTATATTTCATGGATGGATTTTCTGGCTACAATCAGATAGAGATTCTACCCACCGATCAACATAAAATGACATTTATTTTCCCATGGGGAACCTTTGCATATTGAAATTTACCCTTTGGTCTGAAAAACACCGCAGCTACATTCCAGCGCACCATGTCCTATGCTTTTCACAACATCAAGCACATTGTGGAACTATATATGGATGATCTCCCTGCTCATTCACAACAATGGGAGGGCCACCCAAGGCACCTTAGATACATTTTCCTTAGGTGTTGTCATTACAATATTTGGCTCAATCCACACAAGTGTGTCTTCTATGTTGAGACTAGACATATTATTGGCTTCATGGTTTCCAAAGATGGCATTCAGATATATCCTTTGAAAATTGTTGCTATTTTGGCCTTACCCACCCCGACAAATATCACCAAACTCCAAAGTTTGCAGGCGAAGGAAAAATTTCTTCGTTGTTTTGTATGTAACTTCACGGAAAAAATACATGGTTATATGCGTCTCCTAAAGAAGGACACTCCGTTCTTTTGGGATGACCAAGCCCAATGAGCTTTTGACAATCTGAAACATGCTTTGACAGATTTACCAGTGTTACACCCCCCAAATTATTCAAAGGACTTTCTAATGTATGTTGATGCCTCCACTACCACCATTGGTATGGTTCTAGTGCAGGAAGATCCCAACGGCCAAGAACATGTGATATATTACCTGAGTAAGAGTCTCCTTGACTTTGAAACCCATTACTCACATGTGGAGAAGCTAGCTTTGGCCACATTCATTGCTGTGAAAAAATTTCATCACTACATATTACTATGCACCACAATTGTACTCGCGGATCAAAACCCCATGTATTACATCCTGACTCGTTAGGTACTGGGGGGAAAGTATTCTTGTTGGATCGTTATCTTACATGAATTTGACCTTGAGTTCGCTAAGGCTACTTCAATGAAGTCCTTGGTTTTCGTGGAGTTGATGTGTGACCTTCCCTGTGCTATGATGGAAGCTGAGCCCAATGATTCATTTTTAGATGAATTCTTGTTCCTGATCAACACAACTGATCCATGGTATGGAGATTTGATCATCTATCTCTAGACCCAGATATTTCATCCTGAAATGTCCTGTGATGATTGTTGTTGTATCAGTCAACACGCAAAGTACCATCTCATTTTAAATGATACATTGTGTCGACTCCATTCTTCAACGATGCCTTACACATGAAGAGGCTAGACAGGTTTTAAATGATTGCCACTCTGGAGCATGTGGCAGTCATATTTTTGGGATGGCAACAGCTTAGAAAATCCTTCATGCTGGGTATTTTTGGCCCTCCACATTCGAAGATTGTCATGAGGCAGTCAAGAAATTCCCACCCCGTCAACACTTTTATCCTAAAAAGTGCACCCACCCTGCTCCTTTAAACCTCGTCATTACAGTTGGCCCTTTCACCAAGTGGGGTATTGATTTTGTGCATTATAGTCCTACCTCATCTGGGGGGCATGGTTACATCATCGCAGCCATTAATTACTTTACAAAATGGGCAGAGGAAATGACTACATATGCATAGGATGGAAAAAATGCCTCCCTCTTTTTGTTCAATCATGTGATAGCTAGGTTTAGAGTCCCGCAAGCCATAGTCAATGACCACAGATCTCATTTCCATAATCAAATGATGGCTGATTTGAGTACTAAGCTGGGTTTTCGCCATGAAAACTCAACTCCGTATTACCCATAGGCTAATGGTCAGGTTGAGGCCATTAATTGTTTTTTGAAAACTATGTTGTGTAGGATGGTTGGAGATCACAAATCCAACTGGAATTTAACTCTTTTCTCCGCATTGTGGGATTATAGGACTTCAGTCAAAACAACAACTTGTTTCATGCCTTTTTAATTGGTTTATGGACTAGAGGTTTTCCTCCCTATCGAGTGTCAAATCCCGTCGCTCAAACTTGCAGTAGAACTTCTCCCGAACACTTCCGCCGAGGAAGAACAGTTTTTGTACTTAACAAATCTTGATGAAAATAGAAGGGACGTTGCCTTGGCTAATGAGGCACACAAAAAATGCATCAAGGCTCAGTATGATAAGTCTATCTAGTCTCATGCCTTCAATGAAGGTGACCTAGTTTTGACTTACGATCAAAGACATGACAATCCGGGGAAGGGGATGTTTGGATCTATGTGATACGGTCCCTTTATTGTCAATAAAGTATTAGAGAAGGGGGCTTATGAGCTAGTAGAATATGATGGGATACCTTTTGGGAAATTTCGCAATGGGTTGTACCTGAAGAGGTACTATGATTGAAATTATTTATGTATGGTACCTTATATATATGTATATTAATTGAATTTTTTAGTGTGTTTTTGGTTTTTCAATATGGTTTTGAGTCTTGTTGTTAGTACTATTTATACCATGTTTTGGTTATGCAGATAAGTTGGATTTTTATGGTTTTCCTGGTGGGGCTTGCCATCATACCCTGAATCTCACTTCAGTTGCTTGGGTTTTGTATTCCCCGGCACATGACTTAGTCAGTTCAGGGGAAGTTTGTATTGGTCCAGCTACCAACAACATTGCCAAGTATCAAGCAGTGATAGGTTTGTTGAATGAGGCTACATCTGGGGACATTCAAGACTTGGTGGTATTCATGGACTCGCAGCTAGTGGTTTGTCATATAAACCACGTTTATACCATAAAAAACCCTATGCTCCTTTGTCTCTTTTGAAGAGTGCGTATGTTAGAGAGGTCATTCGAGTTAGTCACTTATAGTAACATTCCTAGGTCTTATAATATGGTTATCGACTCATTGGAAAACTACATTTTAGACTAGTACATTGCCCACACATAAATTTTATAAATGAAACATGGTCCATTGTAAATTAAAATAAGCAGTAAAAGACACATTAAAACTCATGTAAATATCATTTTTCCATTTGAACAAATTTTAAACACCGTAAATAAGTTTGTATATATATGAAAGAGGTTTTACAAAAAACATGGTCACAAGACCCCAACTTAAGAACCCTCGCTTTCATATATACAAAATGTCAAAAATCCTGAAGCTGGATAGATTTCAGTCTATAGATCATGTGGGAAGTTCTAATGGTTCTCGTGATAGCACATGATGGCTCAGGCTACCCTCCAAAGCAAGCCGTTGAAACAGCTTAACACCCCAGCTATGTGTCTTTGACACCTCATGGGGAGGTCATCTATAGCAACATCTGGAATGTCCAAAGTCAATCGGTTGAGGTTGTCCTCCAACTCGCTTAACTTGTCATCTCCTATGTGTACGAAGTGAGCTTGTGCTCGCCTGTTCATTAGGGATGAGCCCCCGGGTCGCGCATCCTATGTCTGCATGAAAAATTTAGGTCTTGTCATCGTATATAAAAATCATAAAACAATAAGAAAAACAATCAACATCTTGAGAATTTTTTCTTACTGATATCACCCCACTGAGCATCAGCTGGTAAATGCAAATCTGGATCCCCTTGAAAGTCGGTCCCAACATAAGAATAATCCTCGATCATGAGGATTTAGTCGTCTAACCAACAGAAGAAGGGATTCCCGTACTTGACCTTCGATCTACCACCTCCAGTGAGGTACATGATCTCCCACCTCATCATGCAGGGATCTCAAGCTCTTGGCTCATTAAAAACCACCCATGGCCTCAAAATAGCTACCCTCTCAAAAAAGAAACATGCCAGGATAGTCCCATAACCAAACTATTTCAGTTCTCCTTGCTGACACTTGGTCAATTGATCCTTGAACACAGTCAACAATGCCTCGACCTAGTTAAACACTATGGGTGACATGGCCTCCAGGGAATAGATAATATGTGCCCACGAATCTTAATGATCCCCTTGGCTCCCAGTAACCCTCTACATAGTGAAGAGTACAGTCCAAAGTGGCAAATCCATCACTTCCTTAATTGGGATACTCTTCCCAGACATTTTAGTGCCTGGATAATAGTGACGGAATATGAGTTCTTGTGTGGTAATGGCTCCCCCTCAGGAGCCTGTAAATGAAATGGGCACTCCACGCCTAGATAATTTGGTGAGAAAATAATTATCTTCCACCTCCACAGTGAGAATGTGGGCCCCCACCTCAAAATATTGTTGTTCCGGGTTCCACATCTGCAAAATGTACTCTAGTAATTTGACATGAGATATCATACTAGGATCTTGGAAGAATTTCAAAAGGAAACAAGCCCATAGAGCAGCTATAGAAGCCACATCTACCCCATCACGGAAATCATCTCCTTCGTGTTGTCACTCTTTCCATACCACCATTTTTCCAAGATGACCTGTAAAAACCATAAATGGAGTAGTTAGACACATAATCAATCTTTCAAAATACTTAAAAACCATTTGTTTTTTTAGGCCATCCATTTTTGGGGCGTGGTTTGCGCCACCGCTTCTATCTCCTTAAGACAGAGTGGTGCCATCGCCTGTCCAAGGCGTGAAAGACGTGGTTTTCCATGGGCACCACTTTTCCGCAAAGGATAAGCGTGTTAGCCGGGAAATAAAGTTTATCCTTGGATAAAAAAACCTAAAACTCAATGAAATTGCTTGGAAATAAAAAAAATGCAACCATGAAAATGATGAGAATGGTCTTGGCTCTTACCTGAGACTGACGGATCGAAAAATGGACGGGTAATGGCTCTGAAATCTCCAACTGAAATTTGCACACAAATGCTCCAAGTAGCTCTCCAAGACTTGGTAAATGGTAAATGAAATGTTTTTTACTATTTCATTTGACTTTTATATGATATTATTTAGGATTTTTTATATTATTTTAATATTTTTTAATTGTTTAATTAAAAAATGCCCTTTTCTATATTTATAAAAGTCAATTTTAAATATTTTTTGGGAACTAATAGTATTTTTAAAAGTTTTTGCAGGGATGGAAATGAATAGTATTGAATATGGGTAAGTTTTTTTTTGGATTTTTCATATTTACATAAAATGGAAAAATTCATCGAGCGCTAACTTCAATATTTTGGTCATGCTCCCTAAACTTAGTACTAAAATTTTGAGTCGTTTCGCTTCTTTTTAGGGTCGTTAAACTCGCTCATCGTGAAAAGAAACCATAATGGAGTATTCTTTAAACTCTTTTTGGACTCCTTAAATATGAAAATATTGTCGAGTGAACTTGTCTTCTTCACGCTCGTAAAAGTACTTGAAGAGTCATATTTTCGACGGTAGTTTACTCTTTTTTCGGTTCAGATTGACTAGTTACGAAAAAGGAGTGCTCTGACCAATCATGACTGGAAGAGTTCTCTCAGGTATTATTTTATACTTTTTCGGGCCCTAAAGACTAAATTGTACGAAAAAGGACCCCTTGGAGTCTTCTTCTATCTTCGTTCAGACTCTCTAAACATGAACAATACCGAGTTAACTTTCAATGGACTCGTTAAATTAAACACCGAGAAACCCTCTTTTGGGAGTGAACTCCTCCTTTCTCAGGTTTGTGAAATATATGAGAATGGACTTATGCCTCAGATAAGCTATACCGAGTGTTTGTTACCTCTTTGGACTTGTAAAATCGAAAAGAGGCACTCATCAATCATGATGGGGAAATTAAGGGAAGGGAACTATTTCATTTTGCAAATAAATGGAAGTTAGTAGTCACCTTTGAACATGGCACTTGTCTGCATTTCATTTAGTCAATTGGGTATTCATCTTGCTTCCAAGTTGATCCACTTTCATGATTCATGTCACTCCTTTGAGTCTTTCAAAGAATGCACCGTTTACTGTCGCATTATCTCATGATATCCGCCTAGTCTAAGTCAATGCTGCCAAGTCCTCGGTCGTGTTATCCAATGTTCAAAGAAAAATTGAAAGCTTACCTTTGCAGTAAAAAAAACCTTTGTTCCAGTACCTTTTTGAGTTAGTCCTATGGTTACATCATACTCAAAATCCATAACGTTTTTCCAAGTTTCGTGTCGTCGATGTGGGATTCATCATGGACCTCCTTTGACGAGACTATTCCTTTCGAATTTAGATCATCATCCAGGAATTAGTATTAGAAACAAAAAGATTAATATTTTGAGATCTATATGCATCAATGCCATATCCTCTCACTTTCGACATAGGTTCACATCATTGACCTTTGATCAAAATATTCAACTGGGTGTTCGACATCAAATCATATATTAACATTCAGGATATTGTACTAGGGTATCTTGGGAATCATCAACATTAATGGTGATCTCCCTCACACTCGTTAATGGTTCTCATCATTGGCCGGTAATCAAGTGGTTTCTACCATGTTTGACATCAAGACATTGTAATCACATGGATATAATCATACTGTGTGGAAGACGAGATGAAGATCATGGGTATATGTTAAAGCTCTCATTGCTTTCCCTAGGTTGCGATGGAGTATATTGTATGATTCTTAGCATGGATACACATTTGTATGGTCGTGTCTGTGCTCAAATTTGCATTCATTTGACATAGATATACATTGTATGTCTAGTAGTTATGTCCAAGTTTGAGTCTCTTTCACATGGATCTACGATGTATTCTACTAGCCATGTTTGTTCATCTCTCTCATGGATATTCCTTGTATTGGTTTGCATCCCTGATGAGGAGACATTTTAAATATGAGTCAAAAGTATTGATGTATTACAGAATCATGGTTGATGATGATCTCCGATCAAGCAATTTCTTTCCACGAAGTGATAACTTGCACTTTCAAAGCTATCGCCTATCATATCCCTCTAGACTCATGCTTGGGAGGGAATTATCTTGCACATAAATGTCGTCACCATCATGTTTTGAGGTCCAAAACATTAACAATTTCCATCAATTCCCAAAATTGAACTTGGACATTGGCCTAGAATTCTGATTTTCCATATTTTAGTCCAGCACCGCCTTTTCCCTTAATGCAAGAGGCGTTACCCTCTTTAGTAATGAACATTGTCTCTTAAAAATAATAGGTACCACCGCTTCCTACCTTTAATCAAAGAGCGGTTCCACCTTGGTAACGCTTTGTCGGCATGGAAGAGAAGTGGTGCTCGAGTCAAAAATAGAAAAAGAGAAGATTCAAGAAGCTTCTCAAAGGAAGACTTTGTGGCACCCTCATCCCTACTCCTCTGGACCACCTAGACTCGAGATCCCCCCTGGTAGGATCTCCCTTCCACCTCAGCCACCATTTACTCAACCATCCCTATCTTCCCAAGGCCTATAAAACTTAGTTCATACCCCATGGTTGAGAGAGATAAAAGTTATGCTGCTGCATTGAGATTCTGGCCAAATCTAGGGTGAGCATAAAAGGAGTAAGTTGGAGATTTTAAAGATAAGGAGTGGCATGTGAAGGAGAATTACAACACTAAGGAAATGGTTGTAATATTTCTTTTTCATTGTTGATGAAAATTTGGTTCCTTTCCCATAAACTGTATTATGTTTCAATCATTCAGTTTATTACTATATTCCTTAGTCACTAGTATAGAACCGTGGATTATGTTCTGGTACGTTTGATCTTGCTTGTCTATTTGATGTATTTATGTGGGTACATCCATGTAGATTCATCACCATAGGAGACACTTATATCATATTGCAGAACAACCAAAGGATTCATTCCAGATGTCTACAAGCTCTAGGGGAAGTCTTCCATCCTTGTTTACTCATTTGTTCTAGATATGAACCGTTCAGGCCTAGAGGAACAACTCTTGTCCGCAAGAGGTGAGATATTCCTAGCAACATTGTGAAGTGATATGGATTTAGAAGCTAATTTTAGGTCTATTTGACATGGAGTTGGATACCACAGTGATTCTATGTGACAACCAGAGTTGTATAAATATGACAAAGAATCCTGTGTTCCATGATAAATCAAAATGCACAGAAATATGATATTTTTACATAAGGGAGATATAAAAGTCTAGTATGTGAGTACCGATGAGAAAGTTGCTGATGTGCTGACCAAGCCTCTATCTCGAGTAAAGTGTGAATATTTTTATGAAAAGCTTGGTGTAGTCTGAAAATACTTTCCTCGTAAGGAGGAACAATGAGGATGATATAAAGAATTTCTTAGAAAGGAAAAACAATGATGAGGATGATACATACCTTCCTTGCAAGAAGGAACTATGATGATATAGACCATCCTCGAAAAGGGGATAAGGTTGATGATATGGACATTCCTAGGAAAGGAGGAGTAGGTTGATGATATGGATCCTCCATGGAAAGGGGGATTGATGACAAGACTATCATTAATGATGGGATGGAATTGATGCTCCAGTACAACAGAGGCTAAGTGCACCTGCAGATGCCGATGAGGTTCGAAATTCACTTGTGGACGATAGTATCCTCTTTTGAGGATGGTATTGCGGACAATAACACTCTTCTATTGAGAGTGTTCCTAGCTCTTACCGACTAAGGATGGTCCTGCAGACGATACTCTCACATGGAGAGTATACCTACATTCATTTGTAGATGTCGTAGAATAACACTCGCTTGGGAGTGGTCCTATCTTTAAAGCTAAGGATGCTCTATGATGAGTCCTTATGGATTACAGGTCTTGCATTCAGTTGTGGATGAGATCTACAGTTGTAGACGATACTCTCGCATGGAGAGTGTTCCTACATTCATATGTAGATGTCATAGTATAACACTCACTTGGAGTGGTCCTAGCCTTAACAAGCTATCACATGCCCCAATTTTGCAAAAAAAAAAATTATATTATTTGATTTTATTTAAAGACAATATGTTAAATTTTATGCTAAGTTGTAATTGATGACTTAGCAGAGTCAAGGATATTTAATGTAATTCTGAATATTTTAATTATAAATAAATAAAGGTGGAGAAAATAGCTTAGGAGAGCTGTTAAAAGAGTGTTTATTGGTCAAATTGGTGGAGGATATTGGGTGGAGAGCAAACAGGCATGTGGCAACATCCTCAAACCGCTTCCAACTATTGCAGGTGGCAACCTCCCTACATTTGGGGTCATGATCCCCCAAGAAAGTGCGATTAGAGAAGGTGGCTCAATTAATGATAACTAACCCAAAAGATCTAGGCAATATTTATAAAAATACCCATTAAAGAGAGCTAAGGATGCTCATTCTAGAGAAGTGATCATTCAGGTGAATGTACTTCAGAGAAATTCAATGGAAGGGATTTGTGGAAAGAGTTTGAGGGGATAACTGATAAGTGATCTAGTGAATATTTTCAGCTGAAGGATTTTACTGCTGAGTGTGTAGAAATTCAGTCCAGCAGTAGATTAATTTTACCCACAACAATTATCAATTGATCATGCAAAATTGCTAACAATGGAGACTGAATATGGAGCTGTAACACAAAATTATATTAACTGAGTGTACAATAGCCAAACCTATAATATCATAGGCTACTGAATAAATAGAATACATGAAGAAATCAAATGCATGAGGAAGCATCCAAATCTAGCATAAAGCAGGCTTACCAAAAATAAGCAAATCCCCCATAGGTGTAAAAGCTGGATCCCAAATCTGTCATGGAGCTCATGAATTGGAAAAAAGGCATAGGAAAGCTAAAGAGTGGTGGAATGGCAGCTCATACATGCTTTTGCATGGAGAAAAGAGAGGAGGATGTGTAGGACAAAAAACAAGTTCACCTCACCTAGTCTAGCTTTCCCATGTGCCTTAAAACACTGAAAAAGCAGGCAATAAAGCAGAAAAATAAGATAGGCGCCTAGGAGGCCAGGAATAAAGTAGATTTGATTCCTAAGGATTTCCCAAGCTCTACATGAGTTAGATATGGCAAGTTTGAACTCTATGGATAGGCAATTAGCAACTTGCACAAGGTGGGACACATGAACTAGGAAAATAAGACAAAAATAAATGAATTAATGTCTAAGTGGGTAAACTATGGGTTGATTATTCTAACACCCCCCCTTAAGCCTGACTTTATGAGTAATAAATAAAAAATATAGGGCCTAGCAACAAGGCTTAGTCACCCTTTTACATACTACAAGTCCATACAACCAAGGAAAGAGGCAAAACCAACTTGGGAAAATCCTCCCTTAAACATGGATTGTAAAAAAAAATTGTAGAATCTTGTCTCCACTCATGCCTTTACAGCATGATCAGCAATCCCCAGCAGTGATTTGAGATTGCTGAAGGTCTTCTCACAAAATGCTTTGGTGAAGATATCAACTACTTGTTCTGAAGATGAACAGAAGAGTAGATGAATGGTGCCATCATGCAAAAGCTCTCTGATGTAGTGCATGTGAATCTCAATGTGTCTGGTTCTCTGCTTATGAACTGGATATTTGTAGATTCAAATGGTACTCTGGTTATCACAGTATATGGTAGTTGAGTATTCAGGTTCGAAACCACACTCTCCAAGTAAACCCTGCAACCATAAACACTGAGTTGCTGCATTAACAACTCCTCTGTACTCAGCTTCTGTAGATGAGAGTGCAATGGCACTCTGTTTCTTGCTTGACCAACTGATTGGCCCTTCTGCAAGCATGAACATATATCCTGAAGTGGAATTTCTATCTGTGCTATCACCTGCCCAATCACTGTTAGTAAATCCAATCAAATCAGGATCAGATTTTGCCTTATAGAGGATCCCATGTGTCCTTGTTCCCTGAACAAAGTTAAGGATCCTTTTGGCTGCTTTCCAATGGATCTCATGAGGCTGATCCATGAATCTATAAGCCACACTTACTGCATAACAAATATCAGGTCGAGTATGTGTCAGATACAATAAACATCCAATCAATTTCCTATACAATGTATTGTTTACCATCGGTGGAGAATCATCTTCCTCCAGCTTCACTCCTAAAAGGAAAGGAGTTTTTCTTTCTTTGCAGTCTTGCATTCTGAATTTGATCAGAAAATCCAAGGCATACTTGGATTGGTGCACCTTTATTCCAGCTTTGGTTTGAGCAATCTCAAGCCCCAGAAATTGACTTAAGAGCCCCAAATCTGTCATGGAGAAGGCTTGGTTCATAGCTCCTTTTAAGGAAGCAATCTCAGCCTGTGAGCTTCCTGTAATGAGGAGGCCATCAAAATATAACACAATGATCATTAATGAACCATTAAAAGACTTCAAATAGACATTTGGATCTGATTTGCACCGAACAAAATTCAGAGATAGCAAGAAGCTATCTATCTTGGCATACCAAGCCCTGGGGGCTTGCTTTAGCCCATACAATGACTTTCTCAACCTGGACATAAGAGAAGGGTTAGTAGAAAAACCTTGAGGCTGCTGCATATATATCTCCTCAGTGAGATATCCATTCAGGAAGGCACATTTTACATCCATATGATGTACCTCCCATTGCCTTGAGGCTGCAATGGCTAGAGCTAGCCTGATGGAATCCATTTTTGCCACTGGGGCAAAGGTCTCATTGTAATCGATGCCATGAACCTGTGAGTAGCCTTTAGCTACCAATATAGCCTTGTACTTTAGTGGTGAACCATCAGCAGCAAACTTGGTCTTATAGACCCACTTACACTGTACTAGTTTTCTCCCTGGGGGAAGATCCACTAGCTCCCATGTGTTGCTCTTCTGGAGTGAGCTGAACTCCTCCTTGATGGATGTTTGACATCTTGGATCTCCTACTTATTCTTCATATGTTTGAGGATCAGAATCCACCATCAAATAGAATTTTTCAGCAAACATAGGATCCTTCATGCACAGACCACTCTCAAATTGAGATCTAGTCCTCCTTGGGTCATTGGGATCCCCAGCTAGCTCTCCTGTTGCATGTAGTGTCTTGGATACCCATTTATGCCTTGTGGGGATGTTTTGGTCTGCAATAAACTCATCTCCATCAGACAAATCAGAATCAGCATGTTCAACAAACTCTTTACTTACTTCTTGAGGTTCAGGTGGTGAAGAGGCTTCACCAACTTCCACTTCTGCAAGGGGTTCTTCTTCAAACTGAACACACCTTTCAATGAAGGATTTGTTTGTGCTCAAGTTTATCAAATTGTACCCTTTTGAATCTTCAGAATATCCAACAAAAAGACACTCTTGGCTTTGGGGCTGCAAAGCCTTCCTCTTCTCTGTCGGGATTCTAGCCCATGCCTTTGAGCCAAAAATCCTGAAATGGGTCACATCTGGCTTGTGCCCACTCCATGCTTCAAAGGGATTCATGCCATCAAGCTATTTGTGAGGCACCATATTCTGGATATAGGCTGCACAATTGATAGCTTCAGCCCAATACTTTGGTGGCAAAGTTTTGGCCTCCATCATGCATGTTGCCATCTCCTTCAGTGATTTGTTCTTCCTCTCAGCAACACCA
>LPNX010518081.1:1720588-1745170 GCA_001517045.1 Pseudotsuga menziesii
TCAAGAGGATGGCCAATACAAGCTGATCATCTTTCTTTTCGATACCACACTGCTTCAGCTGCAACACTAGTGCTTTGAAATTGGAGAAATATAGCTGCAGGGATTCAAAGCTACTGGGACTCAGAGAAATCAGCTCATTTTCAATCTGATGTCCCCTCATCTCATCTGTCTTTCCAAAAATATCAGAAATCTTCTCCCATACTTGATCTGGTGAAGTCAATCCATCGAGATGGAAAAGGAGGTCTCGGGAAATACTGAGACATAGGAGGCCATAGGCCTCATCTCTCCGATTGTGCCATTTTATCTTCTCTGTAGCAGCATTGGGCTCTGCTTCTGTAGCCATAGTCACCCTGTAGAGGCCTTTCGCTCTCAACAAGATCTCCATCTCTACTTTCCATTCAAATTAGTTGAAGGGAGTCAAGATAGTTTTCTGTGAATCCATAGCTTTAGAAAATCTGTCCCGGCTGTCAGTAGAAGGCTCCCAGTCTTGATGTCGAACCTGTAAAACAATTTTTGAAAGGAGAGTAACAACCTACAATGGCTCTGATACCTTGTAGAAATTCAGGCCAGCAGTAGATTAATTTTACCCACAACAATTATCAATTGATCATGCAAAATTGCTAACAATGGAGACTGAATATGGAGTTGTAACACAAAATTATATTAACTGAGTGTACAATAGCCAACCCTGTAATATCATAGGTTGTTGAATAAATAGAATACATGAAGAAATCAAATGCATGAGGAAGCATCCAAATCTAGCATAAAGCAGGCTTACCAAAAATAAGCAAATCCCGCATAGGTGTAAAAGCTGGATCCCAAATCTGTCATGGAGCTCACGAATTGGCAAAAAGGCATAGGCAAGCTAAAGAGTGGTGGAATGGCAGCTCATACATGCTTTTTCATGGAGAAAAGAGAGGAGGATGTGTAGGACAAAAAACAAGTTCACCTCACCTAGTCTAGCTTTCCCATGTGCCTTAAAACACTGAAAAAGCAGACAATAAAGCAGAAAAAGAAGATAGGTGCCTAGGAGGCTAGGAATAAAGCAGATTTGATTCCTAAGGCTTTCCCAAGCGCTACATGAGTCAGATATGGCAAGTTTGACCTCTATGGATAGGTAATTAGCAACTTGCACAAGGTCGGACACATGAACTAGGCAAATAAGACAAAAAAAAATGAATTAATGTCTAAGTGGGTAAACTATGGGTTGATTATTCTAACAGAGTGCAGAGTATTTTACTGAGTCATTGGACTAGTCTGTTGTTTGCATGCTCCACCAGTTCTTAGCCAAGAAGACCAAGAACAGGCTCGAGGGTCTTGAGGAAAGGTTGTTAGAGTGATCTCCAAGAGTTTGGTAGGGAGGAACAACCTCCTAATGCTATTGTTGTCTATCCTAATCAGGTTCTACATTATTTGTTTTACTGTGTTTGATAGATAAATTTGAATCTGTCTGTTAAATGAGTGCTAAAATGTCCAGTTTGTAATTTATTAGAATGGAAAATAATTCTAGTCTGTGTTTTTCCACACCTGAATGGACCAGGCCGTACTCCAGCACAAATAGAGTATTTACAGTAGATGAAAGTAAATGTCAAGAGAATGAATAGAGAAGATATGATTTTGCAGTTCTTAGTTACCTTAGTAACTTGTTTTAGTATGTAGATATGAGTTAAAGAAAGGACAGTGATCTGTTTATTTAAGTTTATTGTTAAAACAAGTTTACTTATTTCATTATATACTGGAAAAGAAATAACAGTAAATAGTACAGAAAGGATAGTGATCTGTTTATTTAAGTTTATTGTTAAAACAAGTTTACTTATTTCATTATATACTGGAAAAGAAATAGCTAGAAGGATTAAGATAATAAGAAAAGTTCTTAGCAGATAAGAGGTTGTGCTTACAAATAGTAGCTTAATCTTTTATTTATGATCATATACTATGAAAGATAAACTATGTTATGACAAGTTATATTTCTCTGTGTTAACTTAGTATCTAGTTTCTATGCAGTAGAAATATCACAGTCAAGCTACTTTGTTACATTTAGTTCAATAAAGAAATAAAATACAAGTACTTAGTTTTATTTACTAATAATATCAACTAACCTAAATCTAACCAATACTATAAAGCAAGTGGTGTGTTATTTAAGTATTTAAAATATAAAGAACAAACTAAACGAAGTTACATAATATATGTTTTTACTTTTCAAAAGAACATTGAGTAAATTCAACATGTCAGTTTAGGTAAATAAAACAATAAAAATATGATAATCACTAATATAAAAATAAATATATATCTAAGTACAGAACTGTTTTATATTTATTAAGTAGGGTATACCTATAAAGGTATATTACAGGGTCGAAATCCTAAAATGAATTTAATATTACAAATATAAACATATCAGCTACAATCCAATTATTTGGATTATTTTATAAATAAACAATTAAATTATGAGAGACCGTTTACAGTTCTTTAAGGACATATAAAATAACAGGTATATAAATATCACTTAAAATTTTCACAACACACTTGTAACACTATTTTAAACAAGTTTAACAATTAACAAAACCTATTAAAAACAAATTGAAAGATTTATTTAAACAAGGGTTTCTTTTAGGAAAACCCTAGCTCATATTTCCTGAGCACCAAATAAACCAAATTATGTTATGACTGAGTGACACTCTCTTAACATTAACAAAAATTTAATAAAATATATAATAAACAGTAAATTCTTATACATAGTTGAATAGGGTAAAAAACCTGAGTGCACAGAGTTGCAAAAATAACATTAATGTAAACCAAGTCCAAGCTCGAAAGAACCTCTTTTTCTTTTAAAACCCAGTGTATTGTTTGACAGGCCGAAAGGCTACCAACTTAATCAATGTACAAAACCAGCTCTGAGCTGATGTACCCATATCATGGCATGGGTTTAACAAAAAAAACTAACAGACTTTATATCAAAACCTACATCATTGTAAACTATTTTTAAAACAAGAAAAGAGCATTTACAAGTCACGGCATTGAGCCGGAGCCACCTTGCTACATGCGAGGGTTTAAAACAAAACAAAATATTATAAACTAAAGACTAAAAACCCAAAACTGGGAAAAACCAATACCACAACTTCTTCCAACTGTAAAAAATTTCCCCTAAGGTCTGAACAATCAAGGAGAGCCACTTTGTAACCGGGGCTTACCCGAAGACCAAATGATCATCCAAATGAAGTGGATGCTTTCAACGTTAAGGAAAACCTTCACCTGCAAAGTGAAAACCAATTCATAAGTTAAAAACCTGAATATAGAAACATAATTTTAAATTTTGATATCTTACAACTTCGTAAAAATAATTCATTACCTGTAATGTCGATAACCGAGGTCAAGAAGAAGGCAGTCCAACACCTCGAACAGTGAAAACCTCGTATTCACCTGAGAAGGAGGTAGCTGGGTTCAAGTTTTTAACTACATCGACAACTGGAGCAAAAGCAAGCAATGGCAGTGGCCAAACCATGATTTTGAATTTAACACTAATGACTGTGTCTCACTACCCTCATGCATAGCAAGGTTTGTTTGCAGGAATCAACTCAAGCATGAGTAATGAACATCACAATTCTCACCCTAAGCGACAACACTTCAAAAAGCACAGACAGTGGAGCTGAAGGTGAGCACCTGCGAGCCCTCATGGCTGCAGTGAACCCAACAATGTAGAGATCAAAACCCTCGCTGAACAATGAGAAATAGGGTTGCAAGGTAAGATTATATGTTAGGCAATGCATGGTGAGTAGAGTTCCACGTGTCCACAAATTTATCCACTTCACAGTGGGTTCATTTGTATAGTCTCCACTGCAACAAATCAAATCAAATAATTGTTAAATCATTCACATTATGCATATAATGATAATGTAATTTAAATAAATTCAATATCGTATTATTCTCCATGATGTCAACCTTGTTAATAAACGAGGAGCGAGCCATTGTGAACCTATTGTTTAAACCATGTAATCATCCTTTGGTAAGAACCATTTTGTTTATGATTTCGATGCCCTTGTTCGTAAGGATCTTATAACCTTTCTTAATCAAACTTATAATAAAAAGATCAAGAGGTAAATAGAAGTTTTGAGTAATTTTGTTAATGCCTTTATTGGCATTTTCTTATAATCATGAACTATGAATGTATAAGCTATGAGAACTAGATCTAAATCAATAAGGTATATATAGACATAATTAACATTTATACACTTAAATAGCTCCTACTCTTTTAAGTGACCTACAATACTAGATGTAGATAGATATTTTATAAGTACATGGTCTCTAGCCTCCACAATGTTTACGAAGCTCTAAGATGAATTGTACCAAGGTTAGGTTGGAAATTGGAGTTTAGGATAGTAAACTATCTAGGATTTTATTGCATCATCTTTACATAGAAGTAAATAGTAGGGTAATGTAAAGTTGTCGCATTATGTTGGTTATGAAGAAAATGGGAATTCAAGTCACAACTTGACGATTTTATGCAAAGGATACTTTATAATTACAAGCGTTGTTAAGCTGATAAATTTACTATACTGAAGTCTAATTAAAATAGAGCTGAAAAGTACATAGTAGGCTTATGATCTGAAAGGCTTAGGTCTATTTCTATAATGATAAGCAACGCTTTAATTATTAAAATAATAATAGAAATAGACTCTTATGTCAAAGAAAGAGTTATGATACAAAATCATGAGCTCTACTAAAAACTATACATAGCTTAGAGTAAAGTTAGAAGGAGGTTTTATCTATTTTAGTGATCTATCTGTTAAAAGAAAAACAGTAGGGCAATGTTAATAACCCTTACGACACAAATATTAAGTAATATCATATTTGTAAATAAAGTAAAAGAAACATTACTTTACCTTGCAGGACCTTGAGTCTTCTAAGCAAACTTTTGATCTAGCAGTACTTTTATGTTAAAAGAAGTATATCTGGTTTAACGCCTAAATAAACTTTTACTGGGTCAAACATTTATCTGTCAAGCTTGTAAAGATCCAGAAATCCAGATACATTAGCAATCGCTAAGTAATCCCCAGCTAGAAAGTAACTCCTCACCTACTTGACATTCAAACCATTAGTACAGCTAAATATTTGAATGCAGATTACCCATAACACATCAAAATTAAAACAACATTAATATATATGTGATAAAGTTAATGGTTACTTTTATTATCTGTTTCATTTCTTCTATTAGCTGCTAGCAGTTATCTAACCGCATCTATAAACATTTTATGTTATCTCAAAATTTTAATTTTTTTTGAAAATTTGGGGTTTTGACATGTGGTATCAAAGCACAAGGTTCAAACACTAGGCCTTGATGAAGCCCAACTAGCTTTTAGGAAATAGTAATTGAATTATTATGCTGATATATTTTCTTTTAAATGTTATTCAACAGAGAAATTGTTTCTGAAGTTTAACAAATAGGTATGGAAAGGTTGGAGGAATATGCAGAGGAGGAATCTCCATTTACTGAACCAAAAAACTTACCAAGAGATTCTATAACCGAAGATTTAACCACCAATTCCTCAGAACTGTTACAAACAGTAAACGACCTAAAATCTGAAATGGAATCTGTAAAATGAGAGAATGAAAGGATTCTGAGGGCTCACGAGGAGCTGAATCAGATCCTAATAGAAAGGTTTCAAACTTAGGGTAGGGGTAGAAGAACTGAATCAGAAGATGCAAGTCATCAACATAAATTTAAAAAGATGAAACATACTAAACATGAAAGGAGTTCATCTTCCGAGGTGTTTGGTGAACAACGAAATTTCCATTCTACTAATGATAGTAGTGATAAAAACCATTACACTAAAAGGAGGAAATACAAACCTTATGAGGAAATTTTTGGGGAATTCAAAAAGATAAAACCACCAACATTTAATGGAGATACTGAGAAGGGGGAGGAATCAGAATCCTGGTTATCTGGGATGAAGAAGTACTTCTAGATATATAACTACTCTAATCAATTAAAGTCTAGAATGGATATCTACAATCTCTTAGGAAAAGATGAAATTTGGTGGGAGGACTTGAAGAGAGTTAAGGGAATAAAAGAGAAGAATGTAAATTGGAGTACCTTGAAGAGGTATTTTAAAAAGAAATTTATGTCTGAGCAATACTATGAAGAGAGAGAAAAAGAATTTTATGAGCTTAAATTAGGATCAATGACTATGAAAGATCTAAACAACAAGTTTTTAAGTCTGCTTAGGTATGTGCCATACCTTGTAGATGAGAAACCAATGGTACAGTAATTCTTCAGCTGTCTACCTTACCATATTAAGGACAGGATTGAATATGAAAATACAAAGACTTTGGAAGAAGCCATGACGAAAGCCAACTTCTGTTATAAACAGAATCAGAAGAAGGAAAGCATGACCAACTGGAAGGCCAAGAAAAATAATAACCAGTACGATCAAAAGAATAAATAATTTGTGCCCAACAGAAATTCTAAGAATAATAAGACCAGAAATTTTCCTAACAAGAATTTCCAAGGAAATAAGAATAATTCACCAAGCAATCAGAATAATTCCAAGGGTAAATAATTTGCTAATAACCATGGTAATTATACCAAGAACTTTGAACGCAAGGAACCTATAAAGTGCTGGGAGTGTAATGGCCCACACTATGCCTCAGTCTATCCTAATCGAAAAAAGATTGTGAATAATATTCATACTACATAGCAGGAGATGACTATTGGAGAATTAGCGAGGACTATGCCCATAATCAATGCAACCTTGGAGAATCGACAAGCAGAATATCAAACTTCCATGGTGGAAGTATAAGGTATGATAAATCAAACCCCTATAACTATTTTGATTGATCCAGGAGCTAGTTTCAATTATATTTCACCTAAAATGGTAGAAAAATGTAATTTTCCTGTTGAAAAAATTTGAAAATTCTTGGTTGGTTCAGTTCACCACTGGTGCTAAAAGGAAGGTAACTTGTTTTGTAAAAGAATGTGTAGTAGTTATGGATCATTTTGAAACTGTTGTAAAGATTAATTTTTTTCCTCTTGGTTCTTATGATTTACTGATCGGTATGGATTTGTTAAAACAACATAGGGTAATTTTAAATTGTTATGATAAAACCTCTATGTGTTTAAACAGTGATGGAAAACTAGTAAGTGTAAAAGGAATCCCTTGAAAAACCACCATAAGGCAGATTTCTACTCTATAGCTTAAGAGAGATGTTAGGAAGGGTTGTAAAGCTTATGCAGTAACAACAACTGATCAGGATAATCTAAATAAGACAGATAAATTAAAATTGGAAGACATACCAGTCTTAAGAGAATATGTTGATATATTCCCTGAAGAAATTCTGAGACTACCTCCGAAAAGGGAATTGGATTTCACCATTGAGCTGGTACCTGGTGTATTACCTAGCTCAAAGGCCCCTTATCAAATGAAAATACTTGAACTTAATGAATTAAAGTCTCAACTAAAAGAAATTATTGATAAAAAGTATATTCGACCTAGTGTGTCTCCCTGGGGGGCACCTATCATCTTCGTTAAGAAAAAGGATGGAACCATGCGACTTTGCATAGATTACCGTTAGTTGAATAAGATGACCATTAAAAATTGATACCCATTGCCCAGCATAGATGATCTGTTTGATCAACTATGTGGAACCACGGTGTTTTTGAAAATAGATTTAAGGTCTGGATATCATCAAGTTAGGATTAAAGATGAAAACATTTTTGAGACAGCTTTTAGAACTCGATATGGTCATTACGAGTTTGTCATCATGTCATTTGGGCTTACTAATTCCCCAGTTGTTTTTATGTGTTTAATGAACAACGTTATGCATAAGTATCTAGATAAGTTTGTAGCAGTGTTCATCGACGATATATTAATCTATTCAAAAACTGAAGAAAAACATAAAGAACATTTAAAAATTGTTTTGCAAGAGTTACGAGATCATCAACTCTTTGCAAAGTTTAGTAAATGTGTTTTCTTCAAGGATAAGATTCAGTACTTAGGTCATGTGGTGACCAAGGAAGGGATTTCAGTAGATCCCGAAAAGATAAGGCGATCGAAGATTGGCCGGTTCCTAAGGATGTAACTGATGTTCGATCTTTTATGGGAATTACCGGTTACTACTGGAGGTTCATTGAAGGTTTTTCGAGGATTGCGAATCCGATAACTTCCTTGTAGAAGAAAGGAAAGAAGTTTAATTGGAACCAGAAATGTGAGGAAAGCTTTAAAAAGTTAAAAACTTTATTAACCAGTGCACCTATTTTAAGAATAGCCGATCCAAATAAAGAATTTGTATTGTGCACTAACGCTTGCAATGATGGCTTAGGCGGTGTTTTGACTCAAGAAGGGCATGTTATTTCCTATGAGTCTAGAAAATTAAAATTCATGAAAATAATTATTCAACTTATGATCTGGAATTAGCAGCTGTTATACATGCTCTAAATATGTGGCGACATCACCTAATTGGCAGAAAATTTATTTTAATGACTAATAATAAAGGACTAAGTATATGTTAGATCAGCCTAGTCTAAATGCCAGACAAGCTAGGTGGCTAGCTTTTCTAAGTGAGTATGATTTTGAAATTCAACACATTAAAGGTAAAGAAAATAAAGTTGTTGGTGCATTAAGTAGGAATGCAAGGCTGAATTTTGTAGCAATTATCAGCACTTATCTGACAAATTTAGATGAACAAATTAAAGAAGGAATAGAACCAGATGAAATTTACCAAAATTTATAAGCTAAGACTAAAGAAAATCCAACAAAAAGATTAAGCAAAGGGTACAGTTTGAATGCAAAAGAATTTTTACTGTATAAAGATAGAATGTATGTACCTAATGTACCTAAAGTTAAATTGTTAATTTTGGATGAAATCCACAAAACTCCATACTTAGGTAATCCAGGCTATCAAAAGACTATAACTATGTTAAGAAAATAATATTTTTGGCAAAGTATGAAGAATGAATTAGCAGAGTATATCGCTTGGTGTTTTGAGTGTCAGCAGGTGAAAACTGAACATCAACACCCAGCTGGATTACTTCAGCCATTACCCATTCCTAGCTGGAAATGGGAGATAATTAGTCTCGATTTTGTTACTGGGCTGTCTAGAAATTAGAATCTGAATGATTCTATTATGGTAGTGGTTGATAAGTGAAGTAAATTAGCTCACTTTATACTTTTTAAAACTACATACAAAGCTGCAAACATAGCTGATATCTTTCTAAAACAGATTTTTCAATTGCATGGAATTATGAAAGTCATAATCTCAGATAGATATCCTAGATTTACAAGTATCTTTTGGAAGTCTCTGTTTAAAGGATTAAACACTACATTAAATTTTAGTACTTTGTTCCATCCTCAAACAGATGGACAAACTGAAAGAGTAAACCAAGTACTGGAAGATTTATTAAGAATGTATGTGATAGACCAGTTAGGTAAATGGGAGGATTATTTGCATCTAGTAGAATTTGCTTATAATAATAATTATTAGGCATCAACCAAATTTAGTCCTTTCGAAATTTTGTATGGAACGAAATGTAATACTCCTATCTCTTGGAGTAATCCGATGGAGAGATTGGTATTAGGTCCTGAACTATTAAAGGAAATGGAAGAAATTGTAAAGAAGGTGCAAGGTAATTTGAAAGTTGCATAGGATCGACATAAAAGTCAAGCAGACCTTCAAAGAACTCCAAAGGAGTTTCAGGTAGGTGAACACGTGTTCATCAAGGTGAGGCCCAAAAAGAGCTCTTTGAGATTGAGGAGTTGTGCAAAATTAGCACCTCGTTACTGTGGTCAATTTGAAATTCTGTCCAGGATTGGACAAGTAGCTTATCAATTAGCATTACCACCCAATTTAAGAGTACATAATGTTTTTCACATTTTTGTGTTAAAGAAATATGTTCATGATGCTACTCATGTTGTTAACTGGAATGATGTACAGGTGGAAAAAGAAGGAGATTTTCTACTGGAACCAGACTGCATCCTCGGGCAAAGGGAGATCACACTTCGGAACCACACCATTGGATAGGTGAAGGTGCAATGGAAGCACCTTAGTCTAGAGGAAGCCACATGGGAATTGGAAAGTAATATGCGAGACGCATATCCAATTATGTTCCATGGGAATTCTAAGGATGAAGAATAAATAACATTGAGGACAATGTTATGTTCTAAGGGGGTGTGTATGTCACATGCCCCAATTTTGCAAAAAAAAAAATTATCTTATTTTATTTTATTTAAAGACAATATGTTAAATTTTATGCTAAGTTGTAATTGATGACTCAGCAGAGTCAAGAATATTTAATGTAATTATTAATATTTTAATTATAACTAAATAAAGGTGGAGACAACAACTTAGGAGAGCTATTAAAAGAGTGTTTATTAGTCAAATTGGTGGAGGAGACTGGGTGGAGAGCAAACAGACATGTGGTAGCATCCTCAAACCACTTCCAACTATTGCAGGTGGCAACCTCCCTACATTTGGGGTCATGATCCCCCAAGAAAGTGGGATTAGAATAGGTGGAGTCAATTAATGATAACTGACCCAAAAGACCTAGGCAATATTTATAAAAAATATCGATTGAAGAGAGCTGAGGTTGCTCATTCTAGAGAAGTGATCATTCAGGGGAATTTACTTCAGAGAAATTCAATGAAAGGGATTTGTGGAAAGAGTTTGAGGGGATAACTGCTAAGTGATCTAGTGCAGCTTTTCAGCTGAAGGATTTTACTACTAAGTGTAGAGTATTTTACTGAGTCATTGGACTAGTCTGTTGTTTGCATGCTCCACTAGTTCTCAGCCAATAAGACCAGGAAGAGGCTTGAGGGTCCTGAGGAAGCGCTGTTTGAGCGCTCTCCAGGAGTTTGGTAGGGAGGAACATCCTCCTAATGCTGTTGTTGTCTATCCTAATCAGGTTCTACATTATTTGTTTTATTGTGTTTGATAGATAAATTTGAATCTGTCTATTAAATGAGTGGTAAAATGTGCAGTTTGTAATTTATTAGAATGGAAAATAATTCTAGTCTGTGTTTTTCCACACTTGGATGGACCAGGCTGTACTCTAGCACAAATAGAGTATTTACAGTAGATGAAAGTAAATGTCAAGAGACTGAATAGAGTAGATATGATTCTACAGTTATTAGTTAGCTGAGTAACTAGTTTTAGTATGTAGATATGAGTTAAAGAAATGATAATGATATGTTTATTTCAATTTATTATTAAAACAAGTTTACTTATTTCATTATATACTGGAAAAGAAATAGCAGTAAATAGTACAGGTAGAAGGATTAAGATAATAAGAAAAGTTCTTAGCAGATAAGAGGTTGTGCTTACAAATAGTAGCTTAATATTTTATTTATGATCATATACTATGAAAGATAAACTGTGTTATGAGAGGTTATATTTCTCTGTGTTAACTTAGTATCTAGTTTCTATGCAGTAGAAATATCACAGTCAAGCTACTTTGTTACTTTTAGTTCAATAAAGAAATAAAATACAAGTACTTAGTTTTATTTACTAATAATATCAACTAACCTAAATCTAACCAATACTATAAAGCAAGTGGTGTGTTATTTAAATATTTAAAATATAAAGAACAAACTGAACGAAGTTATAGAATCTATGTTTTTACTTTTCAAAAGAACATTGAGTAAATTCAACCTGTAAGTTTAGGTAAATAAAAGAATAAAAATATGATAATCACTAATATATAAATAAATATCTATTTAAGTACATAACTGTTTTATATTTATTAAGTAGGGTATACCTGTAAAGGTATTTTACAAGGTCGAATTCCTAAAATGAATTTAATATTACAAATATAAACATATCAGCTACAATCCAATTATTTGGATTATTTTATAAATAAACAATTAAATTATGAGAGACCGTTTACAGTCCTTTAAGGACAGATAAAAGAACAGGTATATAAATATCACTTAAAATTTTCACAACACACTTGTAACACTATTTTAAACAAGTTTAACAATTAACATAACCTATTAAAAACAAATTGAAAGATTTATTTAAACAAGGGTTTCTTTTAGGAAAACCCTAGCTCATATTTCATGAGCAACAAATAAACTAAATTACGTTATGACTGAGTGACAGTCTCTTAACATTAACAAAAATTTATTATAAAATATATAATAAATAGTAAATTCTTATACACAGTTGAATAGGGTAAAAACCCTAAGTGCACAAAGTTACAAAAATAGCATTAATGTAAACCGATTCTGAGCTTGAAAGAAACCTATTTTTCTTTTAAAACCTAGTGTATTGTTTGACAGGCCGAAAGGCTACCAACTTAATCAATGTACAAAACTAGCTCTAAGCCAATGTACCCATATCGTGGCATGGGTTTAATAAACAAAACTAACAGACTTTATATCAAAACCTACATCATTGTAAACTCTTTTTAAAACAAGAAAAGAGCATTTACAAGTCACAGCATTGAGCCGGAGCCACCCTGCTGCATGCGAGGGTTTAAAACAAAACAGAAACTTATAAACTAAAGACTAACAACCCGATACTAGGAAAAACCAATGCCGTAAATTCTTCCAATTGCAAAAATTTTCCCCTTAGGTCTGAAAAAGTAGGGAGAGCCACTTTGTAACCAGGGCTTACTTGAATACCAAACGATGATCCAAGTATGAAGTGGATTCTTTCAACGTTAAGGAGAACCTTCACCTGCAAAGTGAAAACCAATTCATAAGTTAAAAACCTGAATATAGAAACATAACTGTAAATTTTGATAGCTTACAACTTCGTAAAAATAATTCATTACATGTAATGTCGATAACTGAGGTCATGAAGAAGGCAGTCCAACACCTTGAATAGTGAAACCCTTGTATTCACTTGAGAAGGAGGTAGTTGGGTTCAATTTTTGAACTACATTGACAACTAGAGCAAGAGCAAGCAATGGCAGTGGGAAAACCATGATTTCGACTTTAAAACTAATGACTGTGTAACACTACCCTCATGCACAACAAGCTTTGTTTGTAGGAATCAACTCAAGCACGAGTAGTGAACATCACAACTCTCACCCTAAGTGACAACACTTCAAAATGCATAGACAGTGGAGCTGAAGGTGAGCACCTACGAGCCCTCATGGCCGTAGCGAACCCAACAATGTAGAGACTGAAACCATCACTGAACAATGAGAAATAGGGTTGCAAGGTAAGATTATATGTCATGCAATGCATGGTGAGGAGAGGTCCACGCGCCCACAAATTTATCCACTGCACGGTGGGTTAATTTGTATAGTCTCCATTGCAACAAATCAAATCAAATAATTGTTAAATCATTCACATTATGCATATAATGATGATGTAATTTAAATAAAGTCAATATCGTATTAATCCCCATGATGTCAACCTTGTTAATAAACGAGGAGTGAGCCATCGTTAACCTATTGTTTAAACCATGTAATCATCCTTTGGTAAGAACCATTTTGTTTATGATTTCGATGCCCTTGTTCATAAGGATCTAATAACCTTTCTTAATCAAACTTATAAGAAAAAGATCAAGAGGTAAATAGAAGTTTTGAGTAATTTTGTTCAGGCCTTTATTCACATTTTCTTATAATCATGAACTATGAATGTATAAGCTATGAGAACTAGATCTAAATCAATAAGGTGTATATAGACATAATTAACATTTATACACTTAAATAGCTCCTACTCTTTTAAGTGACCTACAGTACTGGATGTAGATAGATATCTTATAAGTACATGATCTCTGGCCTCCATAATGTTTACCAAGCTCTAAGATGAATTGAACCAAGGTTAGGTTAGAAATTGGAGTTTAGGATAGTAAACTATCTAGGATTTTATTGCATCATCTTTACATAGAAGTAAATGTTAGGGTAATGTAAAGTTGTCGCATTATGTTGGTTATGAAGAAAAATGGAATTCAAGTCACAACTTGATGATTTTATGCAGAGGATACTTTATAATTACAAGTGTTGTTAAGCTGATAAATTTACTATACTGAAGCCTAATTAAAATAGAGCTGAAAAGTACATAGTAGGCTTATGATCTGAAAGGCTTAGGTCTATTTCTATAATGATAAGCAACGCTTTAAATATTAAAATAATAATAGCAACAAACTCTTATGTCAAAGAAAGAGTTATGATACAAAATCATGAGCTCTACTAAAAACTAGAAATAGCTTAGAGTAAAGTTAGAAGGAGGTTTTATCTATTTTAGTGATCTGTCTGTTAAAAGACAAACAATAGGGAAACGTTAATAACCCTTACGACACAAAGATTAAGTAATATCATATTTGTAAATCAAGTAAAAGAAACATTACTTTACCTTGCAGGACCTTGAGTCTTCTAAGCAAACTTTTACTCTAGCAGTACTTTTATGTTAAAAGAAGTATATCTGGTTTAACGCCTTAATAAACTTTGAATGGGTCAAAAATTTACCTGTCAAGCTTGTAAAGATCCAGAAATCCAGATACGTTAGAAATCGCTAAGTAAGCCCCAGCTAGAAAGTAACTCCTTACCTACTTGACATTCAAACCATCAGTACAACTAAATATTTGAATGCAGATTACCCACAACACATATCAAAATTAAAACAACGTTAATCCATATGTGATAAAGTTAATGGTTACTTTTATTATCTGTTTCATTTCTTCTATTAGCTCCTAGCAGTTATCTAACTGCATCTATAAACATTTGATGTTATCTCAAAATTTTAAATTTTTGTGAAAATTTGGGGTTTGGACATGTGGTATCAAAGCACAAGATTCAAACACTAGGCCTTGATGAAGCCCAACTAGCTTTTATGAAACAGTAATTGAATTATTATGTTGATATATTTTCTTTTAAATGTTATTCAACAGAGAAATTGTTTCTGAAGTTTAACAAACAGGTATGGAAAGGATGGAGGAATATGCAGAGGAGGAATCTCCATTTACTGAACCAGAAAACTTACCAAGTGATCCTATACCCGAGGATTTAACCACCAATTCCTCAGAACTGTTACAAACAGTAAAAGACCTAAAATCTAAAATGGAATCTATAAAACAAGAGAATGAAAGGATTCTGAGGACTCAGAAGGAGCTAAATCATATCCTAACAGAAAGGTTTCAAACTGAGGGTAGGGGTAGAAGAACTAAATCATAAGATACCAGGTCATCAACATTTATTTAAAAAGATGAAACATACTAAACATGAAAGTAGTTCATCTTCCGAGGTGTTTGGTGAACAAGGAAATTTCCATTCTACTAGTGATAGTAGTGATGACAACCATTACACTAAAGGGAGGAAATACAAACCTTATGAGGAAATTTTTGGGGAATTCAAAAAGATAAAACCACCAACATTTAATGGAGAGACTGAGAAGGAGGAGGAAGCAGAATCTTGGTTATCTGGGATGAAGAAGTACTTCCAAATATATAAGTACTCTAATCAATTAAAGGCTAGAATGGCTATCTACAATCTCTCAGGAAAGGCTGACATTTGGTGGAAGGAATTGAAGAGAGTTAAGGGAATAAAAGAGAAGAATGTAAATTGGAGTACCTTCAAGAGGTATTTTAAAAAGAATTTTCTGTCTGAGCAATACTATGAAGAGAGAGAAAAATAATTTTATGAGCTTAAATTATGATCAATGACTATGAAAGATCTCAATAGCAAGTTTTTAATTCTGCTTAGGTATGTGCCATACATTGTAGATGAGAAACCAAAGGTACAACGATTCCTTAGCTGTCTACCTTACCATATTAAGGACACGATTGAGTATGACAATCCAAAGACTTTGGAAGAAGCCATGAGGAAATCCAACTTCTGTTATGAACGAAACCAGAAGAAGGAAAGCATGGCCAACTGGAAGGCCAAGAAAAATAATAACCAGTACGATCAAAAGAAGAAAGAATTTGTGTCCAACATAAATTCTAAGAATAATAAGCCCAAAAATTTTCCTAACAAGAATTTCCAAGGAAATAAGAATAATTCACCAAGTAATTAGAATAATTCCAAGGGTAAAGAATTTGCTAATAACCATGGTAATTATACCAAGAACTTTGAATGCAAAGAACCTACAAAGTGTTGGGAGTGTAATGGCCCACACTATGCCTCAGTCTATCCTAATTGGAAAAAGACTATCAGTAATATTCATACTATGCAGGAGGAGATGACTGTTGGAGAATTAGCGAGGACTATGCCCAGAATCAATGTAGCCTTGGAGAATCGATAAGCAGAATATCAAACTTCCATGGTGGAAGTAGAAGCTATGATAAATCAAACCCCTATAACTATTTTGATTTATCTAGTAGCTAGTCTCCATTATATTTCACCTAAAATGGTAGAAAAATATAAGTTGCCTGTTGAAAAATTTGAAAATTCTTGCTTGGTTCAGTTAGCCACTAGTGCTAAAAGGAAGGTAACTTGTTTTGTAAAAGAATGTGCAATAGTTATGGATCATTTTGAAACTGTTGTAAAGCTTAATGTATTGCCTCTTGATTCTTATGATTTACTGATCGGTATGGATTGGTTAGAAAAACATAGGGTAATTTTAAATTGTTATGATAAAACCTTTATGTGCTTAAACAGTGATGGAAAACCAATAAGTATAAAAAGGAATCCCTGGAAAAACCACCATAAGGCAGATTTCTACTCTATAGCTTAAGAGAGTTGTTAGGAAGGGTTGTAAAGATTATGCAGTAATAATAATTGATGAGGAGAACCTAAATAAGACAAATAAATTAAAATTGGAAGACATACCGGTCTTAAGAGAATATGTTGATGTATTCCCTGAAGAAATTTCGAGACTACCTCCAAAAAGGGAATTGGATTTCACCATTGAGCTGGTACCTGGTGCAGTACCTAGCTCAAAGGCCCCTTATCAAATGAACATACTTGAAATTAATGAATTAAAGTCTCAACTAAAAGAACTTATTGATAAAAAGTATATTCGACCTAGCGTGTCTCTCTAGGGGGCACCTGTCATCTTCGTTAGGAAAAAGGATGGAACCATGTGACTTTGCATAGATTGCCATCAGTTGAATACAATGACCATTAAAAATTGATACCCGTTGCCCCGCATAGATGATCTGTTTGATCAACTACGTGGAGCCACATTGTTTTCGAAAATGGATTTAAGGTTTGGATATCATCAAGTTAGGATTAAAGATGAAGACATCTTTAAGACAACGTTTAGAACTTGATATGGTCATTACGAGTTTGTCGTCATTGCATTCGGGCTATCTAATGCCCCAGTTGTTTTTATGTGTTTAATGAACAACGTTATGCATAAGTATCTAGATAAGTTTGTAGTCGTGTTCATCGACGATATATTAATCTATTCAAAAAATGAAGAAAAACATAAAGAACATTTAAAAATTGTTTTGCAAGAGTTACAAGATCATCAACTCTTTGCAAAGTTTAGTAAATGCAATTTCTTCCAGGATAAGATTCAGTACTTAGGCCATGTGGTGACCAAGGAAGGGATTTCAGTAGATCCTGAAAAGATAAAGGCGATCGAAGATTGGCCAGTTCCTAAGGATGTAACTGATGTTTGATATTTCATGGGAATTACCAGTTACTACTGGAGGTTCGCTGAAGGTTTTTCGAGGATCACGAATCCGATAAATTCCTTGTAGAAGAAAGGAAAGAAGTTTGATTGGAACCAGAAATGTGAGGAAAGATTTAAAAAGTTAAAAAATTTATTAACCAGTGCACCTATTTTAATAATAGCTGATCCAAATAAGGAATTTGTAGTGTGCACTAATGCCTGCAATGATGGCTTAGGCGGTGTTTTGACTCAATAAGGGCATGTTATTGTCTATGAGTCTAGAAAATTAAAATTCATGAAAAGAATTATGCAACTTATGATCTAGAATTAGCAGCTGTTATACATGCTCTAAAGATGTGGCGACATCACCTAATTAGCAGAAAAATTATTTTAATGACTGATAATAAAGGACTAAAGTATCTGTTAGATCAGCCTAGTCTAAATGCTAGACAAGCTCGGTGGCTATCTTTTCTAAGTGAGTATGATTTCAAAATTCAGCACATTAAAGGTAAAGAAAATAAAGTTGCTGATGCATTAAGTAGGAATGCAAGGCTGAATTTTGCAGCAGTTATCAGCACTTATGTGACAGATTTGGATGAACAACTTAAAGTAGGAATATAACCAGATGAAATTTACCAAAATTTACAAGCTAAAACTAAAGAAAATCCAACATAAAGCTTAAGTAAAGGGTACAGTTTGAATGAAAAAGAATTTTTACTGTATAAATACAGAATGTATGTACCTAACGTACCTAAAGTTAAATTGTTAATTTTGGATGAAATCCACAAAACTCCATACTCAGGTCATCTAGGATATCAAAAGAATATAACCATGTTAAGAAAAGAATATTTTTGGCCAAATATGAATACTAAATTAGAAGAGTATATTGCTAGGTGTTTTGAATGTCAGTAGGTGAAAACAGAACATCAACACCCAGCTGGATTACTTCCGCCATTACCCATTCCTAGCTGGAAATGGGAGATAATTAGTCTCGATTTTGTTACTGGACTGCCTAGAAATCAGAATCTGAATGATTCTATTATGGTAGTGGTCGATAAGTTAAGTAAAGTAGCTCACTTTATACCTGTTAAAACTACATACAAAGCTGCAAACATAGCCGATATCTTTCTAAAATAGATTTTTCGATTGCATAGAATACCAAAAGTCATAATCTCAGATAGAGAACCTAAATTTACAGGCAAATTTTGGAAGTCTCTATTTAAATGATTAAATACTACATTAAATTTTAGTACTTCATTCCATCCTCAAACAAATGGACAAACTGAATGAGTAAACCAAGTATTGGAAGATTTATTAAGAATGTATGTGAAAGACTAGCCAAGTAAATGGGAGGATTATTTGCATTTGGTAGAATTTGCTTATAATAATAATTATCAGGCATCAACCATATTTAGTCCTTTCGAAATTTTGTATGGAAGGAAATGTAATACTCCTATCTCTTGGAGTAATCCGGTGGATAGATTGGTATTAGGTCCTGAGCTGTTAAAGGAAATGGAAGAAATTGTAAAGAAGGTACAAGGTAATCTAAAAGTTGCACAAGATCGACAGAAAAGTCAAGCAGACCTTAAAAGAACTCCAAAGGAGTTTCAGGTAGGTGAACATGTGTTCATCAAGGTGAGGCCCAAAAAGAGCTCTCTGAGATTGGAGAGTTATGCAAAATTAGCACCTCGTTACTATGGTCCATTTGAAATTTTGTCCAGGATTGGACAAGTAGCTTATCAATTAGCATTACCACCCAATTTAAGAGTACATAATGTTTTTCACATTTCTGTATTAAAGAAATATGTTCATTATGCTACTCATGTTGTTAACTGGAATGATGTACAGGTGGAACCAGAAGGAGATTTTCTGGTTGAACCGGATTGTATCCTCGGGCGGAGGGAGATCACACTTCGAAACTACACCATTGGATAGGTGAAGGTGCAATGGAAGCACCTTAGTCCAGAGGAAGCCACCTAGGAATTGGAAAGTAATATGCGAGATGCATATCCAATTATGTTCCAGGGGAATTCTGAGGATGAAGAATAAATAACATCAAGGAGGATGTTATGTTCTAAGGGGGTGTGTATGTCACATGCCCCAATTTTGCAAAAAAAAATATTATATTATTTGATTTTATTTAAAGAGAATATGTTAAATTTTATGCTAAGTTGTAATTGATGACTCAGCAGAGTCAAGGATATTTAATGTAATTCTGAAGATTTTAATTATAAATAAATAAAGATGGAGACAACAACTTAGGAGAGCTGCTAAAAGAGTGTTTACTGGTCAAATTGGTGGAGGAGAATGGGTGGAGAGAAAACAGACATGTGGCAGCATCCTCAAACCACTTCCAACTGTTGCAGGTGGCAACCTCCCTACATTTAGAGTCATGATCCCCTAATAAAGTGGGATCAGGGCAGGTGGCTCAATTAATGATAATTGACACAAAAGAACAAGGCAATCTTTATAAAAATACCCATTGAAGAGAGCTGATGCTGCTCATTCTAGAGAAGTGATCATTCAGGTTAAAGTAATTCAAAGAAATTCAATGGAAGGGATTTGTGGAAAGAGTTTGAGGGGATAACTGCTAAGTGATCTAGTGCAGCTTTTCAGCTGAAGGATTTTACTGCTGAGTGCAGAGTATTTTACTGAGTCATTGGACTAGTCTATTGTTTGCATGCTCCACCAGTTCTCAGCCAAGAAGACCAGGAACAGGCTCAGGGGTCCTAAGGAAGCGTTGTTTGAGCGCTCTCCAGGAGTTTGGTAGGGAGGAACAAACTCCTAATGCTGTTGTTGTCTATCCTAATCAGGTTCTACATTATTTGTTTTACTGTGTTTGATAGATAAATTTGAATCCGTCTGTTAAATGAGTGCTAAAATGTTTAGTTTGTAATTTATTAGAATGGAAAATAATTCTAGTTTGTGTTTTTCCACACCTGGATGGACCAGGCCGTACTCTAGCACAGATAGAGTATTTACAGTAGATGAAAGTAAATGTCAAGAGATTGAATAGAGTAGATATGATTCTGCAGTTCTTTGTTAGCTGAGTAACTTGTTTTAGTATGTAGATATGATTGAAAGAAACGATAATGATCTTTTTATTTAAGTTTATTGTTAAAACAAGTTTACTTATTTCATTATATACTGGAAAAATAATAGCAGTAAATAGTACAGGTAGAAGGGTTAAGATAATAAGAAAATTTCTTAGCAGATAAGAGGTTGTGCTTACAGATAGTAGCTTAATCTTTTATTTATGATCATATACTATGAAAGATAAAATGTGTTATGATAGGTTATATTTCTTTGTGTTAACTTAGTATCTAGTTGCTATGCAGTATAAATATCACAGTCAAGCTACTTTGTTACATTTAGTTCAATAAATAAATAAAATACAAGTATTTAGTTTTATTTACTAATAATATCAAGTAACCTAAATCTAACCAATACTATAAAGCAAGTGGTGTTTTATTTAAGTATTTAAAATATAAAGATCAAACTAAACAAAGTTATAGAATCTATGTTTTTACTTTTCAAAAGAACATTGAGTAAATTCAACATGTCAGTTTAGGTAAATAAAACAATAAAAATATGATAATCACTAATATATAAATAAATATCTATCTAAGTACATAATTGTTTTACATTTATTAAGTAGGGTATACCTATAAAGGTATTTTAGAGGGTTGAAATCCTAAAATGAATTTAATATTACAAATATAAACATATAAACTACAATCCAATTATTTGGATTATTTTAGAAATAAACAATTAAATTATGAGAGACCGTTTACAGTGCTTTAAGGAAAGATAAAAGAACAGGTATATAAATATCACTTAAAATTTTCACAACACACTTGTAACACTATTTTAAACAAGTTTAACAATTAACAGAACCCATTAAAAACAAATTGAAAGATTTATTTAAATAAGGGTTTCTTTTAGGAAAACCCTAGCTCATATTTTCTGAGCAACAAATAAACCAAATTATGTTATGACTGAGTGGCAGTCTCTTAACATTAACAAAAATTTATTATAAAATATATAATAAACAGTAAATTCTTATACAAAGTCGAATAGGGTAAAAACCCTAAGTGCATAGAGTTACAAAAATAGCATTAATATAAACCAAGTCTGAGCTCGAAAGAAACCTCTTTTTCTTTTAAAACCCAGTGTATTGTTTGACAGGCCGAAAGGCTACCAACTTAATCAATGTACAAAACCAACTTTGAGCCGATGTACCCATATCGTGGCTTGGGTTTAATAAACAAAACTAACAGACTTTATATCAAAACCTACATCATTGTAAACTCTTTTTAAAACAAGAAAAGAGCATTTACAAGTCATGTCATTGAGCCAGAGCCACCCTGTTGCATGTGAGGGTTTAAAACAAAACAAAAACTTAAAAACTAAATACCAACAACCCAAGACTGGGAAAAACCAATGCCGTAACTTCTTCCAACTGTAAACATTTTCCCCTAAGGTCTGAATAAGAAGGGAGAGCCACTTTGTAACCGAGGCTTACTCGAAGACTAAACACTGATCCAAGTATGAAGTGGATTCCTTCAACGTTAAGGTGAACCTTCACCTGCAAAGTGAAAACCAATTCATAAGTCAAAAACCTGAATTAGAAACATAACTGTAAATTTTGATAGCTTACAACTTTGTAAAAATAATTCATTACCTGTAATGTCAATAACCGAGGTCACAAAGAAGGAAGTCGAACACCTCGAATAGTGAAACCCTCGTATTCACCTGAGAAGTAGGCAGTTGGGTTCAAGTTTTAAACTACATCGACAACTGGAGCAAGAGCAAGCAATGGCAGTGGCCAAACCACGATTTTGACTTTAAAACTAATGACTATTTAACACTACCCTCACGGACAGCAAGGTTTGTTTGCAGGAATCAACTTAAGCACGAGTAGTGAACATCACAAATCTCACCCTAAGTGATAGCACTTCAAAATGCACAGACAGTGGAGCTGAAGGTGAGCACCTGCGAGTCCTCATGGCCGCAACGAACCCAACAATGTAGAGACCAAAACCCTTGCTGAACAATGAGAAATAGGGTTGCAAGGTAAGCTTATATGTCATGCAATGCATGGTGAGGAGAGTTCCATGTTCCCACAAATTTACCCACTTCACGGTGGGTTCATTTGTATAGTCTCCACTGCAACAAATAAAATCAAATAATTGTTAAATCATTCACATTATGCATATAATGATAATGTAATTTAAATAAAGTGTGAGGAGCTTGCAACAAATAATTAATCAAAATACACAATATAGCAGCAGAACTCAAAATCACTTTTATATTAATCGCAGGCCACTTCGAGGGGGCAACCTCCTTTGAACAAGCTCAATACAAAATAACTCCACGGTGCCTTCCTTGGCCTCAACACACACTTATATACTAAAAATAGGCGCCAATACTATGGGTCAAAACCATGGGCCAATATAAACTATGGATCAACAAATACTACAGGTGGCTTACAAAGCATATGCGCCCAACAACAATAACACAAACTATGGATCAACAATTACTATGGGACGACTTACAAAGAATATGCATCCAACAACAATATACTAACACAGTAAAGAGAAGGATTGACATGGGTTCCTAACATCCCCTCCCCCTTAGAAAAAGCTTTGTCCTCAAAGCTTTAGATGTGGAAATTGTCGCTGAATCTGAAGGAGTGGTTCCCACGTAGCATCCTCGGGCTGCATTCCGTGCCATTGAATTAAGACCTCTGTGATAGAGCGAGAGCGAAGTTGATGAGTGCGCTTATTGAGGACAGCCTCCGGCTCCAAAAAGATGGATCCTTCAGTATCCAGTTCTGGTAAAATAGTTTGGCCTTTGATGTTGGTGCCAAGAACTTTCTTCAGACAAGAGACATGAAATACTGGATGCATGCGGGAAGAAGGCGGAAGTTCCAATTTATAAGCAACAGACCCAATCTTCTGAAGAATCCTATATGGCCCATAGAACTTTGGAGCGAGCTTATGACGCCCTTTGAGTTTTAGTGAGGATTGCTTGTAAGGCTGGAGATGAAGAAAAACCATATCACCGGCTTCAAAAGTGCGATCAGAACGGTGCCGATCAGCTTGTTGCTTCATCCAATTTCTTGCCATGTGAATATTTTCGCGTAAAATGCGAAGAACCTCATCGCGGTTTCAAAGGACCGCGTCAACTGCCTGAACTGGAGAACTGCTGGGGGTGTAAGGAAGAAGAACTGGTGGCAGGGATGATTTTAAGAACCCCCCCTAGAATTATATGTATAACAATTGGGCGAATCTCTCCGATATATAGGAAAAGTTGAAGGCGATTTTATCAATAATATAATATGTATATATAAAAAATTTGGCGAATCTTTTATTTTATTATATAATGTTGTAAAATTTTGGCGAATCTTTCATTTTATTATATAATATTATAAAATCTTGGCGAATCTTTCATTTTATTATATAATGTTGTAAAAACTTGGCGAATATTTAACTTCATTATAAAAAATTGTAAAACTGGTGAATCTTTCACTGATTTATATAATATTGTCAAAATAAAAGAATAACAACATTATTCAAATAACATGAATCACATCATCAACAACAAAACATGTAGACTCATAAGTCACAACAGGAAGGTGTCAGTGAAACACAACTACACTGACTAGATTCACGGCAAGTGGGGACTCCACTTGTTATCTCGTCCCTTAATGGTCCAACGAACATGTGGGGACCTGAATCTTGACAAACTGATAAACTCATAGAATCATACATTATGCTCGATCTTGGCCTCCACTAGCCAATGATGGTCATGGAGGCTAATACAATTATGCATTGTAATTATGCCAATTGATTATTTCATTAGATGAATGTTGGTCTTGTGCCAATAGGTATCCTACGATCAATGCATAGGAACCTAGTGCATAGACCATTTTTCTCTTCGCTTAGATATGTAGAGCTCGTTTATTTTTTTTAATAACGATAAGTATTTACAAAGAAAATATACAGTCAGCGTAAAATAATTGAAAAATTGAAGAAAATTAATTCATGCAACTAAAAGTTAATAAAAGAATATTTTCTCA
>LPNX010518142.1:5326-16764 GCA_001517045.1 Pseudotsuga menziesii
TGATCCAAAAAAACACTATCATTATTTGGCTGCATGGAATTATCAATGCTTTTACCCCATTCATCTCTTAATAACTTGGTGAACATGCCATATCCAATGACGGATGTAGGCGCTAATGTATATAACCAAAACCAGCATTATGACCTAAGGATCACCTAGGGATTGCATATAGACATCTTCATGCTATGTGGCGAGGGATTCCATATAACACAAAAAATAATCGAAGTGGATTTCAATTGATTTGATTGAATTTGCAAATAAATGAGGAAACCCTTCATCGTACTCTTTTGGCATAAGATGAGGTGCCTAATAGATTTCATAGAAGTCCAGATGAGATAGAAGCTTCCTTTGAAGCTTGGTTACATTTTGCTTGATTTCTTTGAAGAATTTTATGAATAAATTCGAGTTCATTATGATTTCTGAGATGGTTCACTTCCCAATGAATTTTCTAGGTCAATGAATTGTCGTGTTCACCATAAATAAATTTCATGAGAGAGATCGAAACAATACAGTGATTGTGTAGACTTGAGAAAATGAAAATTCAACCACTAGATTTAAAACCAGATGTGATATGAATGGATAAAATTCTAAATGCATCCACAGACACTGCAAGTACGTAAGATAAACAAAGGTAAGCCTCTAACTCCCTGACAAAGGCACCAAAAATTCTATGATGAATCTTGTAGTTTCCTTGTAAGGTAAAAGTGACTACTTTGGATTATCTAGAGACATAGAAGAATGGTATAAGTGACTACTCATACACCCTAGAACAATGCAATGCTATAGGATAACCAAAAACACTCCCATCTATAATAAAATTTGATCATTTGCCCAATAATAAAGTGATAATAATCACTCATCAAAATATCCCAGGACAAACTCTCAAAATTGAAATAGAAGTATTGGTCCTAGGCATGTCTAGAACAAATATAGACCATGTTGGTTTTTGTGTTACTTACTTGGGAACTGTGCTTGACTTGGTCAATTGGGTTGACCAGATCAAAGTACCCAAACTGAAGGTGAGATACTACATCAATATGCTCATGTGAGAATCCAGGGTAAGAAATGCTCCAATGATGTATATTAAAACCAAGCCTAAATCAATGTTATTCATAATGATAATTACAATAATAATAATAGTGAAAGATATACATGTGTTTCTGAATAATCTCAGAACGTTTTGGAAGTATACTTGTTCATGCCCTACTTACAAAGTGTAAACCGTGTGCTACTATTGGGTGAGGATAAAAAACTAGGCTAAGGCTAAGGGGAATGAATTTTGAATGACTTTGACTAAGTGACCTCTCTGAATGATAATCAATACATTCAACCAAAGTGAAATATACATGAAATATAGAAGTAGGGTATGTAGGTGTCTCACAAATGGATAAAGTACTTGGGCTTGTTTCCCTTAGACTCTAGAAATATGTCCTTTTCACTTACTTGAAACATAGGTCATCCTTCAAAGTTAGGTTCCCTGCAATCCTTCTTATCTCCATTATTGAAAAAGACACAACCTTTGCAGGTTAGTCTCAACCTGTTTCCTTGTAGGGGAAAATGAGTCAAACACTATACAAAGAGTGAGTTCTCATCCATTGGCCATTAACCTTATCAATAAATTTTGTGATAATTTACTTCTTAATCACATCTAAGAGCTAGAACAATGTTCACACATGAAGTGTTTGACAAAATGTGCAAGAAAATCAACAAAGGGACATAAAATACATGGAATAACCCATGTGAATTGTGCTAATTTCTGATCATATTATTATCATACACCCTATAGATGTTATGTTATGTATTTATAGTACACTGGACAAAATTTGAGTGTCTCTGGTAGCCAATTGGGAAATTACAAGTGTCATGATGAGAATTGACCCCAATCCCCCCTAGGTGGACCAAAGGAGCTCCAAATAAGCCCAAACATTCACGAAACCTCATGTGAAGTTTTCTGGGTAGTCAATGAGACCTAGGAAAGCATGGGTGAGAGAATAGAGGTGAGTGGGGTGCTCTAGATGGCAATAAATGCTACTGGGAAAGCTAAAACAGGCCAAATACACCCCTAGCGCACTTAGTCAAATCAGGGACCCAAAAATCAAGGTGGTAGTACCCCAAGGAACTAAATGAATTGCACATGTGCTGGGTTGACCAACTAGGGTGTTGTTGTAGGTGTGAACAAGCCAAAATAACCAGTTACATTGCTGAATCAACTCTCCTAAGTCTTAAACGTCAGGATATCATTGCATGAAGGAAAGTAAAGTTATCCTAAGGTAAAAAATTTGTACTAGGGATTTATTACTACTCCTACACCCCACCTTAATCCATACTTAGTACAATTTATTCAAAAATATTTATTAAGGCCTTGGAAACTAAGGCATAGGTCACCTTTTGCAAAAACAATTTATTGATCCATGTAACCAAGGTAAGGAGCAGGGATGATTTTAAGGAACCATACTTATTTAAAAGTGTATAAATGTTGGCAAATATTACCAATTCTTAAAACGCCAACTATAAAATGATTAATGATATTTTTCAAAAAGTATTTTAATTTCCAAGGATTTTATATCGTTTATATAATAATTTGGCGATTTTTAGGGTGAAAAAATTGTACCCCATAAAATTGGGTGAAACGGGGCTTCAAAAAATGCAAAATGGTGAATCTTTTTTGGGAGAAAAACATGGAAAAATAGCCCAATGGGATAAAATTCGCCCCTAAAATTATCCCTGGTAAGGAGGAAAACCTCATGGGACAAAACCTACCCTAAAAAATGGATATGGAAGAGATAAAAGAATGTCTTCACCAGGTCAATTTTCTTCACTTGAATTAGATGAAAGAACAACTTCTTGGTGATGGACTTGGTGAACATGTTGTGGATGCCAAGATCATGCATCAATGCATCAAAGTTTTGTAAACAAAGACAATGTGGAGACGCCCTTTGATGATCATAATTTGATGATGGGGGGGCATCATAAGAATGTCTCTTGCTGCAAGAATACTCCGATATAACAGCATAATCAACCATGGAAAATATATCTCTGCAAACTCTTTCCAAAATAACATCAAAATGTCCAACAAAATCTGCATTATGTGTAGCTGCCATATCATGAATAAAAGCATGAACCTTTCTCCCAATTTGATGAATCACCTTCATAAATCGATAAAAAATATCATGAGGCTCTTAAATATCATAATATATTTCATACACATTATAAAATATCAGAAATATGGTGTCTCCATGAGTGAATGGATCCATGGGAAGAGGAGAGTGAGTAACTAGATCACAATTGCAATTGAGAGAACCTGGAAGGTATGGAGACGTGAGATTTGAAGCATGGGTGGTGAAAGAAAGTTCAGACATATGGAACAGAATTCCCATGAAGGAAAATGATATGTCTGTCCAACCAATAAAATATATACAATACATAACGTCAGCATACACAAGAGACATAGCATCGGAAACTAGGCAATTTTCTGAATTTCCAACTAATGAACTTGAGGGTTGGTGGGTATTTTGGTCATGATATCGTTGGGAAATGAGTAATTTACTGTCATAGGATTTATATCAGCCTGTATATCATCTTAAGAATAAGAAATGGAAAGATATGAATGGATTTGGGAAGATCTTTCAGAAGGCACATCAAAAGCTAGTGAAAAATTACTAGTTTTGGGAGGAAGCTTTGATGAATTGAATGGGAATTTTTTCAAAGAAGGGATAGGGGTTTTAGGTTCTAATACTCAAGTTTTCTGGAAATATGCCCTAAACAACAACCCAAAACTCTCTAGATTTGTTTGTAGCTCCAACCTGCTCTGATACCATGTGAGAATTTACTTCTTAATAAAATTTAGGATCTATAACAATGTTCACCCATGAAGTGTTTCACAAAGTGTGCAAGAGAATCAACAAAGAGACAGAAAATACATGGAATAGCACATGTGAATGGTGCTAATTTCTGATCATATTATTATCATACACCCTATAGATGTTATGTTACACATTTATAATACATTGCACAAAATTCAAGTGGATTTGGAAACAAATAGGGAAAGTACAATTGTCATGATGAGAATTGACCCCAATCCCCCCTAGTTGGACAAAAGGATCTCCAACTAATCCCAAATAGTCACAAAACCTCATGTGAAGTGTGTTGGGTCATTAATGGGTCCTAGGAAAGCATGGGTGAGAGAATATAGGTGAGTGGGGTGCTCTAGGTGGCAATAAATGCTCATGGGAGAGATAAAACAAGCCAAATACACCCCTAGCGCACTTAGTCAAACTAGGGCTCCACAAATCAAGGAGGTAGCACCCCAAGGAATTAAATGAGGTGTACATGTGCTAGGTTAACCAACTAGGGAACTATTGTAGGTGTGAACAGGCCAAAATAACCAGTTATATTGTTGAATCAGCTCTCCTAAGTCTTAAACCATAGGATATCATTGCATGAAGGAAAATAAAGTTACCCTAAGGTAAAAAATATGTACTAAGGATGTATTAATTCTCCTACACATTTCATATTTCATATAATATAGTAGACATCCTATAAGTGTCAGTTCCCTAGAAACCCTCCTAAGCTCTAGTAAATAACTAAGGCCTAGACCCGCTACCAACGAGCAGTTCATAACTATGACTAGTTTTCCTCTCCCGGCTGCCCCTATGGAGTGCAAATGAGCCTTACATTATACAAAACATGATTGAAAAATCCCTTGGTCACTGACTCCTTTTAAAAAATGTATACTTTTGCATCCTCTAGATATATCTTTTCAATTCTTTAGTGTTTAGCAACACTAATTGGTGGACCCATTAGAGGAAATTTCAACTCAAATGGGCCTTTCAACCCTAATTAAAATTCCATGTCATCATGTGTTATCCAATGAAATTGATTTAATTTTTAAATACCGTATAGGTCTTAAAAAAATTTTAATATAAATTTGGGGATAGGTATCATAAAAAAACTACTTTTTTTGTTCATATTTTTTACATATCTCCTAGTGTTTTTACTCAAATTTCGAGCAAAAGATCTCCGTGGATGTAGAATTAAATTCCACATCCAACGAGCACCCACTTTGCATAATTTTTAAAGCTTCTTGTTTTTGGGGTAGTGGGTTCCCTCCAAAGTATGTAGCGTGGGTACTCATTGGATGAAGAATTGAATTCCACCTCCAACGAGCTCTCCCGATCAAAATTTGATTAAAAACAGGGATGTATGTCGAAAATATGAAAAAAAAAGGATTTTTTTTTCTTCCTCCAAAATTAATAAATAGTATTTTAATATTATAACCATTATTTTATTACTTTCCTTAGGAGGCCCATTTTGAGTTGAAATTTTTTCTAATGACTTGTTTTGAAGAATAAAGGAGAAATTCCGAGTAAACCCAGCCACACTGGCCCAGTCACATATGTCATAGACAAAAACACATAACAACATGGAGTCTATCATGCGTAGGGGTCAAGATGGGGAAAATTTCTTCAATCTCACAAGGTTCAAACAATCTAAGTCATGGGATAAATTTAACAATGGATGAATTTGATGGACAAGGACAAATGACAAATGGAACCAACCTAGAACTAAGGTTTACTATAACACACCTAGAACTCAAAAATAAATATTTATTACATAAAAGATTATGTTAAAATTATTGTAAAGTTTTTATGACCAATTTGGTCAAGGATGACTGTAATTGAAGAATTATTTATTTTAATAATTACATAGAAGAGACACCTATCTAAGGAAGATTGTTAAATGAGTGTTCACTGACCCAGTAGGAGGAATGAGTAGCTGTAGAAGGTTGGTTGAAAAGTGGCAGCACTAGCATTTCACTTTCTAGTTGTTGCAGGAAGCATAATTCCTAAAAATGCGGTCATGTTCCCTTAGAGGGGGAACTAAGATGGTGGATCATTTAATTCCAACACTGGCCCAAAGACCTAGGAAATCTTATAAATACCATAAAATTGAGTAGGAGCAGCACTACTCATTCTATTTTCAAGGGAATATACCTTGTGATTGCTACAAACTGAAAATTCAGGCACACAAGGAATTTGATGAGGGGATAGCTAAAGTGCAATTTCTGAGTTAAGTCTCCTACTGAGTGTTGAGTTATAGAAAGTTGTTGTGTGGGATATTATCCAGTGATATTCGACTTGGTGGTTTAGTGAACAGGCTCGAGGGTCCTAAGCAAGTAATTTTGGCTGCTTCAAGAGAAGGTTGGGTGGAATAGTCTCCTTTGGGTGTTTTTCCCCTTCTGCACATTATCAAGTTTCTAATTGTTGTTATTTAATGATGGTTTAATTCTATGTCTATATTTTGGAAGTATGCTCAGTATCTACAATTCTTACATTGGTAGTTTATTTATTTTTCTTATCTGTACTTCCTATCTGAAAATTGTTTATAGATACGTTATCAGCTACAAATATTTTGGAAAATAGTCTTTAAAGTTCTAAAGAGAAGAAATCCAAAATTAGTGTAAGTTTTTTCGTTAAGTTAGTTTTAGCTTAAAATGATACTATTTCGTTCTCTTGGTATTTTAATTATGGGTCAGTGCAAGAAGATGAGGGACCTTTAAGATGCAATCCTAGTTTTCAAAAACAACATCATGTTACCAAAAAATACATCAACCCGAGCCTGACATAGCACTTGGTATGGTTCAACCCCAGCCTGACATGTCATGTAACATGTAGGATAGGAAGACAAATCACGTATGCGTTATATAACTACAAAACGCGCACACGATTTGTAGCTATAAAACGTGCACGCGATTTGTAGTTCTAAAACGCACACGCGATTTGTAAATCATAAAAAAAAAATTAAATACACAGTCCCGAACCCGCGGCCCATTTTCACAATCAGGGACGTGAATTCGACGGGCCATTGGAGTGTTTGGAGCGAGACCACACCATTCAGGAGCTGATTCAAGTTGAGGGGAGGATATTTCATGCCCACACCATTGGTTGATTCCTATACCCTTGGTTGATTTTATATTGGCATTCCTTGTTCCAACATGAACTCACCCTTGTATGAAATTGTTGACCAGTGTTTCTAGATGTTACATGGCGTATTCACATTTGTATGAAATGAATGGTGTTTTTTAGATGTTACATCCATGTGAAGTAGTTTTCCTTAGATCGATGCTTATATATATGGAGATCCAACAAAACAAACCCACTCTATTGTACTATTTTGGTAATTAGGGGATTTTTGTGATGGAAAATAATCCAATCTTCCATGAATGTACCAGTCATGTTGATGTTCATCGCCACTTCATTCGATAGCTTGTAGAAGATGGAACATTGGAGTTTAAAAACTGTCATATTGAGGATCATACTACATATATATATAAATTTGAGACTGTACAAATTTGTAAAATTTAGGGACAAACTTAGTCTATTTTCTAGATGAATCATTAAGGGAGGGTGTTAGAACTTTCATCTAAACTATAGAATTAGGCGTATTAATAAAGTCACTTGGCCATTTTAGATTACTTTAAAGTCATTTTAGTATTTAAATAGTTAGATTTTATGTCATATCATTATAACAAAGAGAAGGTACTTCTCTTCATTTTATAACAAAATTACCATTTTCCCTCTTATAGTTATGTCTTTTAGTTCAAGTTTTCTTTGTGTGTTTGGTTTTCTAATATATATAATAGTATCATGCTTTCAAATATATTATATAAACTCCATTTTTCCTTTAAAAAATATCAATTATATTCATATAAGTTTTTGAGGGCATCCATTAGCTAATGAGATGAAAGGCTTTACATAAAATTAATTCCATGAGTATTGGGCTATGAGAGAATCTATGAGCTATGGAACAAGCCAATATGTCCTATTTGCATTATATCTTCTCTTTAATTATCAATTGATCAATGTTTGCAAACTCTCATATTCAATAAGGGTTGGAATCATTAAATCCTCCATTAGGGTGATGGGGTCACTTTGGAATCAAAATGATAAGAGATCATGTTTGGGGATACTATGGAAAATCAATACTAGGTTCGGGTTAGAGTAGGTGCATTTGACATGGGATTTCAAGAGTTTGAATAATATTCTAGTTGTTTTCACCTTCTAGGTTTCCCTTGTTAATCTCAACCTCATTAGAAATGGACAACCACATAAGATGGATATTTTATCCACCCTATGTTCCATCGTTAGTAATTTTTGAGGAGTCATTATCTCATTGATATCTAGTCTTCATCCATTTTAGGATCTCTCAATTACATAACTTATAGCCCTATGAGGCATGCAACTAGAATCAACCCTATTTTTTTACTCCATTCAAATGCCAACATTTCCTTTGATATTACTAATTTTGGTTCCAACTAGGAGAACTAATATGTCATCAACCATAGATATTTAAAACAACCTTTACTAGATGTGTATTCACCATATTTTTTGAAAAAATCAATATAACCAATGTTATGACCTGAGCTTGATTTTTAATTAGATTTAGTTTGAATTTTGAAGAGATGAAGTGGGTTTTACATTTAGTATATGAATTGTATTGTATATGGATAATATTTGTAGGTTGCAATCACAATTGAAGAAGGTTTCAGATTACTGATGTTATCAAAATTTGACATGATTGAATGAGTAGCTAGCAAAATTTATTTAGAGTTATTGCACATCATGTTGTTCAAGTTTATTTTGATATGTTTTACATTTATAATGTCATGATGTTTTGAGTAAAGCCCATGATATTTTATTAGGTAAACACTATATATGTATGTGATTGGTTTGTTGTAGACAAAATTGGACTTGTGCTTAAGTTAGTTTTTCATATTTTGTTATGCATATTATTTTAAATGATAATATATACTTGTTGCTAGCAACCCACTTATTGCAAAGGCATGTTAAACACAGTTTATTTTGATGGGGTTTCGCAAATTTTTGTTATCTAGCTTATGCTTTTGAATTAGTTATGTGGTGACATTTTATTTACTATTATATAGGTCTATGTGATGGTTGGATGTTCTGAAGATAATTGGATTTAGATGCATTTACATTTTCAATTTTGAAGAGATGTCATTATATACCATGTATACGTTTCTAATTTTTTTCTTATTGATTTTTTTATTGCAGTTGCGGCTATGGACCTGAATGCAGAAATATTGATTGAGCTTGCCCACTTGAGAGGTTTGAGCACTGCTTTTACTGTTGGTGACAGAATCCGACGTTCACTTACATCCACTTTGGAAGCAATTGTTGAGACCATCATATTGTCAAACAACGTACTATATGATATTACTTCATATAGAGAAAGAAAAAGACGTGAGTACGCTGATGGGCTTAGCTACAATGCAGTAAAAAAGTTGAAAATCACCAAGGAGCATATATTTTCATTGTTTAGGGACCCTCGCACGGGGGAAATCCCAAATCCAAATAGGCCACATATCTCTATCGAGTGGTGCACATATCAACCATTTGCTGATAATTGGATGGACAGATGGTATATGGTTTTTGATATGCCACCACACAACAACAGGGAAATCCCGTTGTACTTCCTTTAGAAGATGTATGCAGAGTTCGTGTTGGGAAAACACATAAACTATTTTGATAAATTGCAGTTTCAGGGGATCGGTGGGGGGATGCCCCAAAACCAAGCCAATTCCAGGCTTCGAGACGTTGATCGCCCTATCCCTGCACCTCGCAGGCAGTTGCCTGGTCCAGATGTCCCACCTATACATCATGTGATTCCACAGACACGTGAGGCATTTTTGATTTTGTAACGGGCCGTTGTTCGCCATAGCACTATGGTTCAGCATATGGGTGAGGATGGGGCATCTGTCCCTGGTGTGGTACATACACCAGGTCCTCATGGTGTAGGACCATCTTCTGGTGCAGTACCACCCACTGGTGTAGGACCATCTACTGCAGCACCATCTACTAGTGCAGCACCATCAGCACATTCCCAAACCACTTTTGAGCCTCATGAGTGCACATCGTGTGGTCGTCCATGCTATGGTCTTTCGTCAAATGTTGTCTTCAGTGGGTTTTTGAGTGATGTATGTATATGGTTAATTATAATAAATTCTTCATTTATTTTCCTCTTTGTACACATATGTATAGTTTGAGCTAATATATTAATTTTGTGAACTTGCAGCTGATGCTTTATGGTGGAAGCGACGCCCCAGAGTATCATGTCCCACACTTTACACAGGGGCAGGACATTCCATCCACTGATCCCGTATCTCACACCGAGGTAAACATTTTAAAATTTCAGTTTTTTAATACTTGTTAAATTGTTAATTTCTACATACTGTACATGTTAGTTCACTAATGTTATCTACGGTCTAATATTTACAATTATTAAACTTGCAGATCCCAGATACTTCATGGGGGAAAGCAGTGATGGAGGTAGGATCCATATCTGGGCAGATGCCAGATCCTACACGAGGGGAAGTAGTGATGGAGGTAAACATTTTAAACATTTAAAAAATGTCATTTTTTAAATACATGTATGTCCGTTGAATCATCCATGTCTAGCTACATGAACTCTTGTTGACTATAGGCTGGTACTGAAACACCTGGACCACTTCCTGGAGTTGTATCTCCTTGTAGGCCATATGTGAACAAGGGCCTAGTCTATATGAGACAGCCTACCCCTAGAAAGAGTGAAGTTGACCGTGACCATGGAGATACTGATACCATGGTAATTTGTATATCCTTCGATGATATTTCTTGGCTAACTTGAAATCCAGTGCATAAAATATTTGGTTAATGTTTGATTTGCATGTTTACTGCATCGGGAGCCAGAGTTCACTATTGAAAACCTTGCAGGGATGGTTGATGCAGCAGTCAGTGCTGCATCTACAATGGCAACAAGGCACACAGAGGTACAACTATTTGAACATGATATAGGCATATTTTGTTATTGTTGTCTATTGTTTATTCATGCACATTTCTAACTATTTCAAGATTTGGTGATTGTAGCCACCACCACCACCAGGTCCTGCCCCCTCTAGTTCGACCATGGATGCGACCATCATTCATGTTCAACCAAAAGCTCCATCTGCTACACAAGAAACCCAATCCCCTTTGTCACAGTCTCTCATTGAGGTGAGATGTCCATTAATGAACAATTGTTTCATGCAATGTCCATTAACATTTTCATAATTTTTGAGTTAATTTAGATATGGTATTTTATTGAGCTAATGTATTAGTACATAGTTAATTGAATTTAACAATTGATATTTAATTTGCAGGATCCAGAGATGCACACTGGTCCTATAGTTGTGCCTACAGGATCACCCTCAAGAAAGAACAAGAGGAAGCTTGAGTTTTGATGTGTCTTACGAGATATTTACATATCGATACATGTGTACATGTGGCTAGGACAGTTTTGGATACATGTACTTTTGGAGACATGTACATTGACATTCCACTTACATGTACATGTGGCTTGTATAGTTTTGGATACATGTACATGTGGCTTGGATAGTCTTG
>LPNX010518142.1:21317-31317 GCA_001517045.1 Pseudotsuga menziesii
AGAGGACTATTTTACACACTAAGATACTAGTGCTCGTCTAACCATGTCTCAAGCCTCGAGATCCATCCCTGATGTGCAAGGCCTTTAACATTTGTCTTTGGGGATCATGGGAAATGTATGGATTAACCCTAGGCCACCACATATACCCTATATTTAAGATATATTTGTATGACGATTTTGATATAATGGTGCTCATTTCAAGGTTTTAGATAAAACAAATTATTCTAATATGCCGATCCACGATCCAACATCAAACAAAAAAGTATTAAAGGATTAACATTAACCCTTGGGGTTCATGGGACATGCATGGTGTTGACATAGCCATTGCACATGTCCTGTATAATGAATATTTGACCTATAAGTGGGATATGGATGTCATTTCAAGGTTTCCTGTGCTATATATGTTTTCGCGGAATATTAAGTCATGGTATTGAGAAAATTTGAGGGGTGAAATTTCTCCCATGGGTTGTTTTTCCATATTTTTCCCCAAGACCATAAGACACTAGAAGCGCCCTTGATATATTTGATATACAAAAAAGAAAAATTACCTCTCGACCATCCTTATAAAATATTAATCACCCTCACCAACTTTGTCCTCGTTATCTCTCCTCTTGCTACCATTGTTGTCCATTGGAAACCACATGAGTCACCCTTCACAGAAAGGGGAAAACAACAAGAATAAAGGGTGATGGAGAGAAAACAACTAGCTTGTTGAAACTGGAAAGAAAAAATTCATATTGAAGACTGCATGTGAGATGGTCCAAGGGTCCACACATGTCCCATGAGCCCCAGTAACAAGTTTTATGGTGAAAATTATGAAGTTTTCTATTTAGACCATGGCATCGAAAATAAGAATTATCCTTTCTTTGCCAAAAAATAACACATGGATCATATCTCACTTGTGGGATAAGGAATATTTATTCCCACCATATCCTACTTATAGCCTAAATAATATTACATATGTAGGCCTTGTTTGGACTCCTTGGGACCTCATGTGCATAGGTGCTTGTGAGTCTCAAAGGAACATTTTATCACCTAAGAACCTCACTTTTCTTCTCGGACTATGGCCCATTGTATGTGAACTATCCATTGAGGAAACCACTCCGTATATGTGTCCTGCATAGTATGATTGTAGGTATATGATCAAATATTTTTCGTGTGATACAAGGCCATTAATGTGAGTTTCAAGACTACGCAAATTTAACATAAAATGTTAAGGAAATGCATCATACTAGGTTGTACAAGGTCTGATACATGATCAAAATCTATAGAAATAGACGATTGGTCTTCTTCCAACAGATTTAACTCAACAATTGCACGCTGATCAAGTGGAAGTGATATGTGATCCCATCCATCAACCCAATCCAATGATTCACACACATCCCAGTCACCATCACAGCAAGGCGGGAAAAAACAAGCGAGTTTTCTGGTCCAAATTTCAAATATTGGGTTATCAGAACTTCGAACTGAATGAAAGACACGAGTGCCAGGAACAATCTTGCATTCCCATGCATGTGAACGATCTATGTCTACCACCTCCCAAAAAAATCTCTCCACATGTCTCTTTCTTGTCGATTCTGCTCGCATAGCTAATTCTTCTCCCATTACTGACGTGCACCACCTGACTATAGATTGAGCATTACGAATAGTAGATATTGTAGATAATTTCAATTCCTCTCTTCGTAGGGCTGTTTTGACACATGCTCCGGCTCCATCATGCTCTCCTTTACCATGCCCAGTCTCAAAATAGTTCCACATATGTGAAACTTTGTAGTTTTTATGCAATGAACACAACCATTGAAATATGTGTCCATTTTTGAACTGACCAGCACATCCATCGGACCAAATCTAGTGTTGATCCATCTGTATGTTCCTACCCTTCAAATGATCATAGAACATGATGAAGCAATGGCGTACATAGTGGAAGTCATGGCACCTATCATCACTTATGTAGAAGTGATATTCCTTTAGAATTTCTCTTTGCTCTTCACTACTGTTCGGGCCATGCCTATATGTGATATGCACCATCAAGGAAACCTGCTCAGAGTGATAATACTGACTTTGGATCTCATTTTGAGGTTGCAGAGTGTAGTTCTCGGCAAAATCAACAACTGAAAGTATAGTACCACGAGGAAATGTATCTCTGCATATTCTAAACTTCTCATCTTGCCATCGTGCCAAGTGGACATGCTGAACATATTGATGTGTCTTTTCAATAAATTCCTTGACGAAGACACTAACTTGTACCTGTTGACACAAAATGTTCTCAATATCAGGTTTTTTTGTAAGTAAGGAATGAAATGCAACTGTTCTAAACATAATTTTATAGATACATGCATGTACCTAAGATGTCACCAATTGTATTTTTTTGCTTTCTTTCCCTGGGACTATTTCATAGCTGATATATTTGAAACTTTTCATGTCTGTAACCATATTCCCAAATTCATTGTCTCTAGTCTCGTGCATACAGTGGCTCAATAATGCCATTCCAGCACAGTTGGAGCAAGTTCCATCCAAACAGGATTTTTCATAGTAAGTTTGCCCCCAGGCCTATTGCACATGATACTATGAATGAATTCTCTTGATGAGGTCGGTGGTATTGTCAAGGAGCAATCTTGCACATGGTTAGTATGCAACACAGGACGAATGTAAAAAAATGTTTCATAGTAATATTCATATTCTACATGGTATCTACAACAACAAGTGTTACGAAGAGTATTTATTCTAACATACCAAGGCTTACATTTCTCAAAAGATCTTTGCCCCAAATTCAATTGTCTATGTTCATTCCTAAATTTCTCGTAGAGTTATGTCTGTGTTATATCAAGAAAATGCTTAATATCTGGTTCACGGTCCTTTGAACCCCTTCTCAGTTTTAGTACATCCTTCTGGTTTGAAGAAGGCCTTGTGTGATCATGCCAAAAACTCTGCACTAGTCCCTTTATTGCATCAACTAGCTTCATGTCACGACGTGGCAATCGACCAATAAAGGCCCAAAAATCTATCTGGCCGGTTGTGTCGAGATGTTCTCTTCTAATAGAATACCTACGGAGGGTTTTTACATTCAAATTAACTAGTTTAGATGTAGGATTGAGAAAAACAAGGACCCTGGTGTTCTTATTTACAATTGCTTGTGAAAACACACGATGAGCCGCATTGCGGTCCTTTGACCATGTGTTCTTACCAATTTTACCAAAGGCATCTACTAAGCTTTTAACTATATGAGAACTTGGTCTAGAAGCCTTTATCATCTTTATCCCTAACGATTTCCTAACAATATTCATGCCCCTAGATTTTAACAATGATAAAAATAATCTACATTTATCTCCATCACATTTAGAATCAAAATATTTATTTAGTATCTGTCGAGTTTGATAAGCAATACTACGTTTAGATAGTGTACCTTCAATGGAATTGAGGAGTCCTTCATCAACTTGTATACACTTCAGAGTTCTTCGACGTGTGCTTTCTAATGGAGGTAAGGGGGTTGGATTTCAATCATCTAGTGCATCAACAATACGCTCTGGGGTTTCAGTAGCAACTTGTTGTCCTTCACTCTCTTCCTGGTAGTTGGATGGTGGAATTCCAACATCCTCATCGATGGTCTGATTAATATTTTCTTCTTCAACAGTAGGCTCCATGTACACTGCCTCTTCATGAGCTTCGTCTTGAGATGGTCCCTCTAGTGAATGCGGAATTTCTTCTTGTGTTGGATTAATAGGATGAACCGCCGTATCCTCTATAATTGGATTTGGATTATTTTCCAAAGAAAGCCTCCGATTCATCATGTCTATTCTTTTTTTTTCTTTCTCTTCTTTGATGACTTCTTGAGGTCTCTTCTTCCCTGCTGATTTTTTTCCTCGGTTACGTACATTCCCCGTCACCACAATGATCAATGTCAATATACTTTGTTTTTGTTGTTCCTCAATTACAAGCTTCCAAACTTTTAACTTGCTTTAATATAACTATTAATCCTTCAATATACTTCAATCTTCCTTCTCATTTGTTCATATTTGCCATCAAAACAACAATGAATGAGAAAATTTAATCTTCCTTCAATCTTCAATCCTCCAATATACTTCAATCTTCCTTCAATCTTCAATCCTGCAATATACTTCAATCTTCCTTCTCAATCTTCCTTTTCAATATTCCTTCTCAATGTTGCACCTGCATAACAAAAAGAATGATGGAGATGGATGGAGATGGTGTAGATTGTGAGTATTTTCAAAGAAAGGCTCGTGCTCTTGAAAGATATTGCGCGGTAATTCCAAATTTAGAGAAACACACAGTGAAGTTGCTCTCGCACAATGACAATTCACTGTTTTAACAGCCAAATAACACGCACGCGATTTGCTCAGTAAAAACGCGTACGCGATCTATACAGCCAAAACGCGCACGCGATATTGTCAATCACAATAAATGGGGTGGGTGCACGGCTAAATGAGATTAATTATAAATGAAATAATATTATGGAGGGCATATGTCATGTCCCCATGCCTCTGACCGGCGAGGAGGACGCGATCCGTGGCTTAAACCACCCGGGCTAACTGCCCATGAACATGTACAGGCATAAATAAAATGCTGAAATGTTGAACAGGATGCTGATAAAGAGATGCATTACAGTGGAATATACACAGATGCCACTATTCAACACACACAGCTGATTTAATAGAATAGCATGTTGTAATAAAATGCAATGAAGTCAAGCATGCGCACATGAGATTTTACATGCACAGATGCAATTATCAGACACAGCGGAATTAACGTGTGTTCACTCAAGCACTCATTTTAACATGTTCATCATTTCATTAACAGTAATCATGGTTGCAGAAGTAAAAATGGACAAAATTACTTATCTTAAGATGAATTCGTTCCGCAACCAGCTACGTCGCTGCAACGTTCCACCCAACCATAGGCCAGCGTGATCCTTAATCTATCAGCAACGCTGCCACCCTCGAGCTGGGCATGATTCTCCAAGGAATAAGGGAACAACAGGCTTACACATAGCCAAGGATACCCAAAACACACAGCCAAGCCAACAGAGTTGGGTTTATCAGGCCATTAAGGAGTTGGGAAAGGCTAATTGCTAAGCTAGTGAGCTCATTGCAGAGCCAAGAACACCTACACTAGAACTAGCCTGACCTCTAAGACACCAGCACACACCCAACACAAGGAATCAGTCCTTTCTCTGCTACACAGTCCCTCAGGCCCTGCATTCCCTTCGAGTGCAATTCAGGGGTGGTGGAGAAGAAGGCCATCCCTCTAGCTCTGTCTGTGTGGTTTCCAACCACTAGGTTTATCAAGCAAAACTCAGCCCCCATCTTTTCTCCTTACACGGTCTGCAGACCAACCATTGCACTCAGGCAATAAATCCACTGTTTACAGCTTAAGACAGGGAAAAACGACTCCCCAGGGAAATTATGCAGCCCCAAACATATCAGTGAACGTAGCTCACAATGGGGGAAAACCACAGTCCCAAAATGTATCAAAATACAATACCAACAAATGCGGGGAACAACCGCACGTCCTGGGCAATGATGTCACCGGGAAAAATTACACTCACCACGCAGAGGAAGAAATTACAGTCTCCCAGCTTGTGCGTGAGTGAAACAACAACACAGGACCCCCATATCAGTCCATGAGGGAAGGATACAGCCACAACATCCACGATTTCGCAGGGGAAAGAACAACGTGGGAAAACCCAGAAATTCCTGTGCGTGAAGATAAGAAACGGGAAGGAATCCCTCTGCATGAGAATGAGCAACAATGGGGAGGACGAAATTAGATGTGCATGAGCAACAACAATGGCGTGGAGAGGAGAATCGTCTTCCTGCATGAGTGAAGAGTGCTTGAAGGCTTCTCCTTGCCATTTCGAAGTCAACTGCTGGGTGGAGTGTGCATGGAGGCAAGGACTGACAGTCCTTCCACCCCACTCCCAAAGCAATTAACTACCTCAACCACCAGCAGCCTTTCTTAATGAAAGTGGTTGGAATAAAATAAGGAAATGAGACATATGGGTATTTTCCCCACCCTTATCCTTGTGAAAATCATGCCCCTTTCGATTTAGTTGCCGCGATCGTAGCTGGTCGGATTCATTTAATTAATTATAGATGCATATTTACATGATGACCAACATAATATATGACACATGCCCCGACATACCGTCGGTGACAAATTTAAATCCAAAACGTAGCATAACCGATCAATGGTGGGGCCTTGGCCATTAGCTCCACACCATGATCATTACAATATATACATCATGTACATTTAATGCAACGGGGTCAAAACCGGGGTGTTACACCATATACCTTATACACGATAATCTAGTGAAAATGAAGTCAAGGTTTGTGTTTATTTTATAAGTCAAGGCTTAAGACTTAAAGGTTTAACATTTATTCTATAAGTTTAAGGTTAAGGTTAGGACCCAAGGGTTAAGCTTTAGTTCTAAAATGTGTATAAATGCATAAAGTTAGTACTAGAGTTATGTTTATAGGTATAAAGTTTTATTTATGGCTAAGAATTGCATAAAATGATTAACTCTTTGAACTTTGTTTAAACATTAAACCCATGTTATGCTCTAATATGGATTTAACTTTGTTAAAGTTTTAATTCTATGATAGATTTGTTTAAGATTTATATCAATCCATACTATATTGGTATAAACTATGGACTTAAACGTGGATTTATAACTATGCGGAAGTTTGAAAGATAAGTTTAGAGGGCTCCACAACTAGCAAGTTTTAATGCTACGCCAAGTGGAAGGTTTGATGTTGCACTTTAGGCTTGAATGAGTGGCATGCAAGTTGAGAGCGCACCAAAGGTGGTTAATTTCTTTCCTTGCACTCTATTAAGTGCTCTTCACACCTCTAATTAGTTGATGGAAATTAGCCCTCCACTTTTATCATAGTCTTACTCTTCGTCATTGGATGAGATTTCCTTGGGTTTGGTTTCCATTTGGAAAGTGTGAAAGTAGTGCTCTTCACACCTCTAATTAGTTGATGAAAATTAGCCCTCCACTTGTATCTTAGTTATACTCTTTGTTGTTGGATGAGGTTTCCTTGGGTTTGGTTCGGATTTGGAAAGTGTGAAATAAAACTTTGTAGAAAATCTTGTTGGTTTTGGGTATTGAAAGTTTTTACAAATAGATATGGCTAAGGGTTTTTGCTCTAATGTGAACTTGTGAGGATGATGATGTTCATGACGTTGATGGTGGTGGTGGTGATGATGATGATGATGATGAGGATGTTGATGATGTTGATGGCGATGATGATGATGAAGGTGAGGATGATGATGATGAGGATGAGGATGATGTTGATGATGTTGATGGTGATGATGATGATGAAGGCGTGGATGATGATGATGATGAAGGTGATGACGATGATGAGGATGAGGATGATGATGAGCATGATGATGATGATGTTCGTGATGTTGATGGTGATGATGATGATGAGGATGATGATGATGAATTATGATGATGTTCATGATGTTGATGGTGAGGATGATGATGATGATGATGATGATGATGTTCATGATGTTGATGATGAGGATGAGAATGATGATGTTGATGGTGTTCATGATGTTGATGGCGATGATGTTGACGGTGATGGTGAGGATGATGATGATGATGTCCATGATGTTGATGGTGATGATGATGATGAGGATGATGATGATGATGTTGATGGTGATGATGATGATGAAGGTGAGGATGATGATGATGATGATAAGGATGATGTTGATGATGTTGATGGTGATGATGATGATGAAGGTGAGGATGATGATGATGATGAAGGTGATGACGATGATGAGGATGAGGATGATGATGAGCATTATGATGATGATGTTCGTGATGTTGATGGTGATGATGATGATGATGATGATGATGATGAATGATGATGATGTTCATGATGTTTATGGTGAGGATGATGATGACGATGTTCATGATGTTGATGATGTTGATGATGAGTATGATGATGATGATGTTGATGGTGTTCATGATGTTGATGGTGATGATGTTGATGGTGATGGTGAGGATGATGATGATGATGTTGATGGTGTTCATGATGTTGATGGTGATGATGTTGATGGTGATGGTGAGGATTATGATGATGATGCCCATGATGTTGATGGTGATGATGATGATGTTCATGATGTTGATGGTGAGGATGGTGATGAGGATGATGTTGATGATGTTGATAGTGATGATGATGATGAAGGTGAGGATGATGATGATGATGAGGATGTTGATGATGTTGATGGTGATGATGATGATGAAGGTCAGGATGATGATGATGATGAAGGTGATGATGATGATGAGGATGAGGATGATGATGAGCATGATGATGATGATGATGTTTATGTCGATGGTGATGATGATGATGAGGATGATGATGATGAATGATGATGATGATGTTCATGATGTTGATGGTGAGGATGATGATGATGATGTTCATGATGTTCATGATGAGGATGATGATGATGATGTTGATGGTGTTCATGATGTTGATGGTGATGATGTTGATGGTGATGGTGAGGATGATGATGATGATGATGTCCATGATGTTGATGGTGATGATGATGATGTTCATGATGTTGATGGTGAGGATGATGATGAGGATGATGTTGATAATGCTGATGGTGATGATGATGATGAAGGTGAGGATGATGATGATGAGGATGAGGATGATGTTAATGATGTTGATGGTGATGATGATGATGAAGGTGAGGATGATGACGACGATGAAGGTGATGAAGATGATGAGGATGAGGATGATGATGATGATGAAGGTGATGAAGATGATGAGGATGAGGATGATGATGAGCATGATGATGATGATGTTCGTGATGTTGATGGTGATGATGATGATGAGGATGATGATGATGAATGATGACGATGTTGATGATGTTGATGGTGAGGATGATGATGATGATGTTCATGATGTTCATGATGTTGATGATGAGGATGATGATGATGATGTTCATGATGTTCATGATGTTGATGATGAGGATGATGATGATGATGTTGATGGTGTTCATGATGTTGATGGTGATGATATTGATGGTGATGGTGAGGATGATGATAATGATGTCCATGATGTTGATGGTGATGATGATGATGTTGATGATGTTGATGGCGAGGATGATGATGAGGATGATGTTGATGAACTTGATGGTGATGATGATGATGAAGGTGAGGATGATGATGATGATGAGGATGAGGATGATGTTGATGATGTTGATGGTGATGATGATGATGAAGGTGAGGATGATGATGATGATGAAGGTGATGACGATGATGAGGATGAGGATGATGATGAGGATGATGATGATGATGTTCATGATGTTGATGGTGATGATGATGATGAGGATGATGATGATGATGAATGATGATGATGTTCATGATGTTGATGGTGAGGATTTTGATGATGATGTTCATGATGTCGAAGGTGATGATGAGGATGATGATGATGATGATGTTGATGGTGATGATGATGATGAGGATGATGATGATGATGAATGATGATGATGTTCATGATGTTGATGGTGAGGATGATGATGAGGATGATGAGGATGAATGCTGATGTTCATGATGATGATGGTGATGTTGATGATGAGGATGATGATGATGTTCATGATGTTCATGATGAGGATGATGACGATGATGATGATGTTGATGGTGATGATGATGAGGATGATGATGATGATGTTCACGATGTTGATGGGCATGATGACTGATGATGATGAGGATGATGAGGATGATGTTGATGGTGATGAGGATGATGAGGATGTTCATGATGTTCATGATGTTGATGATGATGTTGTCGGTGATGATGACGAGGATGATGATGATGATGTTCATGATGTTGACGGTGATGATGAATGATGATGAATGATGATGATGAGGATGATGATGAGGATGATGATGATGATGTTCATGATGTTGATGGTGATGATGATGATGAGGATGATGATGATGTTCATGATGTTCATGATGAGGATGATG
>LPNX010518154.1:0-10000 GCA_001517045.1 Pseudotsuga menziesii
CAAGCTCTGAAAATGAGAACATAATTGGCCTTTGGCCATAGGACAGAACTACCTAAGAGGTCACTGAACTACATATCAAAGGTTTTGCTCTTGTGCTTTCCTGTTTAGACTTGTCTTAGCATGTTCTCAATGGTGTTGACAAAAAACTGCTAGGCTGGTTGTTGCTGTCCATGAATATATCATGTTTATAGATTTCCTTTAATTATTTCCCCTGTTTCATTGTTTTCTGTTTTTTATAATTTTAAATTTCATCAATTGTTTTATGTGAATTGTTGTTTCATGCCTTGTGAAATTGAAAAAACAGACTTGTGTAAATAAGTGTTCAACATGGCTCCTTCTTACAACTAATCAAGCTCATAAATGCAGGTCCACTCATCACCTTTAATCTTGGACTTGCAGGGTCAATCTGCAACTGTTTGCTACCAGAGAGTCTTCATGTGTCTGCAGCACCACACAGACCTGATTATGGATCATATGGAGAGAAAAAGAAACTAAGAAGTGTGATGTCTACTAGAGAAAGGAATCTCTCTGTTTCATCCATGTTGCTGAACTCACCTTTAAGTGGAAGTGTGTTGCCTTGGGAATTGAAAAGTTCTACTGTGGTGAAGGAAAGGTAGGGAAAACTATTATGATTCTGTCTTACTCTGTGTAAAATATTGCTTACATAAGAGTGAAAGTGATGGACACCACGAAGAGATCAGAGAAATGTAACCAAAGTGCAAAATCCAGGTTCTTGATGGGTGATGTTTTGGAGTGCAGTATTCTTTGAGGGTGATCTTGACATTAAATAGGGGTGCCATGGATTCCTTTTATTTTTCCAGGGCTTGGGGAATTTGTGAAAGAGCTAATACTTTTAACACATTGCAACGAAATAGAATTGCTTCTCAACTTTATAAATCAGTTCTTATGTTGAAATTGTGGTCGACATCTTTAGTTGGACTTGTTGAGTATCATTCATTCTGAATGAAGTTTTCTATGGTTTCATACTGGTCCAAGGTATGCAAATAGCTATCCATGTGGACATAGAGGCCTGATTTTTATGGATGAATTTAAATTAGAACATATGCTCCTATCGTTTTTTTCCTGAATGTAACTCAAGTCAGTATAGAAATGCGGATTTATAATTAGTCTTTATGAAAAAATGTTAATATTCAAAGAATGTACAAAAATCAAACCAAATTCTCCTATATTTGCCCATATCATAGCCCATCCTATGAACTCTCATAAAGCCCAGCACTCACGAAAAACTACACGCAGTCATCACATAGTATATTAAAACACCCAAAAATAACATGCACATGCTATCAAGATATATGATAAAGGAAGAAGTAGATAAGGAATGAACTTAAAAACCAGATGGTGGTTTCATCAAACGCATGAAGCATAAAAGATAACTGTTTTATTCATTCAAGATATAAGATGAAGTGACAATCATTAGTATAAGGAACAAGATAGTAGATAGATCCATAAATTTATGCAATGTTACTTGATTGTAACATAAGAACTACAAAAACTAACAATCCATTCTCATTTGGATGAGAGAAGAACACATGTTGATAATGTAATGGCCGATAATGTGAAAAATATAATGTCTTGTTGTAGATGTCCACATCTCCTTGCTTACCTTGCAACATGGCATTCTTTTATTGGACCCCGAGGTATATATCAGTTAAGGACATTTTGTCAGTTGCTAAGCTCCATAGGATTTTGATGGAAGAGAGTCTTCTATTGGTTCCCAGGGATTCCAAGAATTTAACAATTCAATGCATTCCAGTCGTCGTTCAAGATTGAGAGAACATTGGATTGCTTAGGTTTTTTAGGTTACGTCAAGAACCACCTTCGCAATTCACAAAAGCCAGCCGAATAGACAAATGAATCTTCATCTGCAAGGGGATATTGGCTGAAAGATCCAGCAAATATAAATATGAGGTGATGCAGTCGTATGAAACTTAGCTTGATTGTGGTTGGTCCAGATGGAAAAACTCTAACAGATAATGCCAAAAGTGCAGTGTCCACCCATGGAGCCAAGGCGTATCCCTTCACTGATGCTCATCTTGAAAGGCTGGAGAAGGAAATTGAACAGATGGTTGAGAAATCACCCAAGGAGATGAGGTATAGTCAGCATAAAAACCCACTTGTATTGACACAGACGCTTGTATATGTCTGTGATGGATGCAACGAAGATGGCACTGCATGGTGCTATTATTGCAAAGATTGTGACTGTGATCTTCATGTGACTTGTGCTTTGAAGAATCGACAGGATAAGGGAAAGGACACAGATACTGCATTGGATAACAATGGAAAGGCTGCAGGAGTAATTTGTGATGGACATGAAAGGTGCTCATTAAACATGATATGCTGAAGGGTCTTCAATTTGGTGTTGTAGAATGCCTGGTTATTGTTGGATAGATAGTTATGTAACTGAACTTTGTTAAGTGGTGCTTACTTAGTAGTGTCAATAAATAGATTGAGTACTTCATAGTCTATGCTCTGGCTCTACTGTGGGAATTCAAGATGACTTTAAGGAATGTATAGTGGTGGAGTTTGCTTCTACCTGTAGATTCTTTTAAATAGTTTGCCTCTGCTAAATTTCCATGTTATTTTGTAATCAGATGTGAATTTTTAAAAGCTACATAGTCATGGAGTTTGCTTTGCATTTGTAGATTTTGTTATTTTCTAATCAGATGTGAATTTTTAAAACCCGCATAGTGAAATAATTTGCTTGTGCACTTTCAAAAAATTGTTTCAAGTGAAAATCAATTTATAATTGGTTTGATGTTATTATTGTTAACCACAATATTTGTGTCCAATTTAAGTTGTATTTTTGTGAGGAGAGGCATCCTAAACTCTATCTAACCTAAAGACATATGAATTATGCAACCAAATGGACATACTTATTTATATAATTGGACGTCTCCTTATATTTTTTACTAGTAAAGCAAGATGGATGGCCTAGACACTTCTAGATTCCATGAAGGTCAAATCAAATCCTAGAAGTGGAAGGCTTTGAGGAAGAAGCTTTATTATTGCTATAACTAAAATGATATTGTTTTCTTTGCAAACTTAGTTCCAAGAATATTTTAATTAGATGTGGTCATTTGTGTTTGCTCCAAAGAATACACTTTAAACATAGGTATTTCTAGAAGCTTTGCGAGTTTAAGTCATCTTACTAATAGATTCTCTTGATGCATAACAGGGTTGAACCTTTTCTTCATGTACAATTTGAATTTCTCTTGATACATAAGATGGTTGAACCTCTTCTTCATGGAGAATTTGAATTCAGACCAATAGGTGATTGATTATCTTCAATAAAAAAACATATTCTAATGGGTTTGACCAATAGGTGATTGATTATCTTCAATAAAAAAACATATTCTAATGGGTTTGACCAATAGGTGATTCATTATCTTCAATAAAAATACATATTCTAATGGGTTTGTTGATAATGGAGATAAATTTATTTCATATCAACCTCAATGGTTAGCATATTGTTTATATTAGTTACTCATGTCGAGTTATAAAGTATGCATCATAATTGTGTAACCAAAAGTTGAGTTTCTCACTATTAATGTTTAAATTGAACTTTGGGATTTTTACTATTTCTTCTTACTAAAAGGAAATATATGGTAATAAATTTTCCTGTTGTCAATTAAGAAGTTGATGATACTACTTGATAAGTGGATGTGATGCCAAGTTGATGAGGAACACTAACACTATAATGATCCCCATACCAAGTGAAAGAAGTTATTGATTGCTTCAAATACATAATTGCACAAATCTAAATATTATCAAAGAGTGTAGATCAACTAGAATATAAAAGCCATAAACCTTTAAAAAAACTAGATTTAAATCCTTGATTTTAAGAAGCTTAAAAATATTAAATCTAATAAAGACAAAAAAATTAAAAAATTAAAAAAAAATAATTACATCTAAAAATCATAATCAAATTATGGACAATCTCAAACAAATTTAGAGGACAATAAGATGTCACAACAAGAATTGTAAAAAAATTATAGAGGACAAGTTTGCAAAAATCTGGCATTCAAACATTCCACAGAAGATCAAATGCTTTATCTGGTTGGTATATAACAAGAAATTGAACACTTGGGAACACTTCCAATCTATATGTTTTTCATAAAAATATCTCAAAAATCTCTCTCCATGATCTAAAGAAACCCATATTGTCATAACTATAACCTTAGATAGAGTTCATCAATCTAAGAGAGGGAGGGAATCACCGAGACAGTGATCCAACTGTAGAGGGGCGAGAGACACTAATCAAAGAGCAACTTCAAACAAAGAGGCACAGTCAAAGAGAGGGACGCACTCAGTCTAAGGGGAACACTACCCAACTATCCTTCAGAGATTAGACTTGTGCATCAAAGCCTTTTGGCTCAGAGATAAGTCTATGTTGGATTGATCTATTGTACCAATTGTAAATTGCTTGAAGATAATAAAAGCTATTATATCTCTCACTGGTTTTCTAGCGAGTAATTTTCCACGGTCATTAGACCAAAAACTTTGGTGTCAATTTTTATGTGTGTTTTCTATATTGGTTAAAAGAAGTGAATTGATCTCATGTGTTTCAGTTTCATGTCATAAATACTTGCATGTGATTTAGAGAGACCTAAGACCAAGTTGGGATCAAGTATTTGAGAGAGATTCTGTAAATTTCACATTTAATTAGTCATTTTGGCATTTTCCCTCCCATTTTTTCTATGACACCTCAGGGTCCAAAACTCACAAGTTAAAAAAAAGGGAACTTTTGTCCAAGTTTCAACTTTTCAATCATTGCCATTTCGGAGATACACACGATGTAAGTCAAGCAATTTGAATAGCCCAAAACTCCTCATCAGACATGCCTTTTTCTAAACTATCAAATAGTTTCAAAATAGATTGGTCGGTTAACAGAAATTCTTATGTGTTTCCCAATGATGTTCTTTTTCTTATTAATAGGCAATGATAGATACTAGACTACGTGTTCTCACTTACCTGCTAACAATTACCTTCACAGTGTATTATTGCGCCTTCCTTAGGGCAATTGCTAGTCTTAGACATTTTCTGTTTCTTCGTAGGAGAAGACAAAGATACGACCATCGGTATATGGGACGGATCTGGGTGGCAAGAATCGTCGGGTTATCAAAATCTACAAAAGAAGTGTCTTGTCTTGTGGAGGTGGAGGTGGAGGTCATCAAAGGAAATCTTGATATTTATAATCCCCGGTATATCAAGGATGTAAATGCACGACCAACTTAGAGACCTCGGGAGAAATCTGGAGCACGAAGAACATCCGCATCACTGACAACCTTTTGAACCAATCACTTGTACGTATTTGAAGTTTTAGACCCATTTTCAAACTAGTCTTGTGACTGTCAAATAATATTGTTTCTAGCAGTTTTTAGTTAACAATTTAGGTAACTCGATCGTGGCATTGTCAATGGCACCAAGATTCTTGTGTGGAAAGCTTATCGTCAACTGATGTTACTTCCTTGGTATAACTGTTGGTACTCCTTGGTTTCAAATATTTAAATGGAGAATTTAAGAGTCCTTTATATAAAGTGGAAGGGATAAATAATGGAAAGATTGTGGCATAAATCTGAGGTCGGTAGTCTGCAAATTTAGCGACAAAAGGTTGTTTTTATTTTCTTTTATTGCAAAACTAGTTATGTTGTCTTCGTATATCACAAATTACAATGCATACACAAAAGTTGGGCAAGCAATAAGCACCCCGCAGCAGAGTAATTAAGACTCCTGCTGCGGGGCCTTACCTTAACGGCTTAACCTTAACTATATGTCAGAGGATGCACGGGCGGATGGGATACTCCATTCCCGGAATATTGCACCCTGCCGAAAAACAGATCATGGAGCACCAGCCATGGCATACCATCCCATATGCAGATATGACATACCATCCCATGCATGCTTTACCACCGTTCAGTCCACGCATGCAGGTATGTCGTCTCGCTGTATGGCATAATGCATTCCAGGGTGGTACGCAAAACAAGTTGGCTTATGCATAATCGAATTGAATGAAAGCGTATGGATTTAAATTTAAAATTTAAATTGAAGAGACCCAGCCATCTCCTTGCCAATACTAGGAAACTTTCAATTTGAAATCACAGCAGGATAATGGCCGTGGCGTGTATTATATTCATTCAAGAAATCCAAGGGCGTCTTGTAGTAGAGCAAGTTCATTCCATTGTTAGATCCAAATGATCTTCTGGCCAGGTGACCATCTAATCTCCAACTGTTATTTCTATTTCTTAATTTCTGTTATCTTGAATGAATGACAAATAGAATTGAAAAATTGAAATTGCGCGAGAACGATGTAGAGAATCACATAACCTGCAAACATATAACTTGTGTAGAGGCATTTTACATCTCTTGTGGTACTTACTTTCTTGGAAATTCAATTTTTTTTGAGTAATCTGTGTTCAACTATCCTGCCACTTTCTTGAGAATTTTGAATAATGGGAAAGAGTGGAACTGAATTACTTGCCCTAAAATCCCCCTCCCAAAGGCACGGAAGGAAAATAATTAAATTTATTCTTGTCATTCCTTGGCCTGGAGTGATGGCTCAGCCTTCTCATGTGGCTGTCCGCTATATTTTTAGCTGCACCGGTTGACATGGATTGGCTCTTTTCAATGGATCCAATAAGTTTAGTAGATGCTCAATGCAGCTTAAAACGTAGTCATGTTTGTTCGATTCATTGCGGCTTTCCATATTTCCACATATTTTGCAAAGGGCGTAAGCTCCATGGCAACGATTTATTCACAGGCTCAATCTTTTGCCTCTCCATTTGATTCTAAATGCTAATAGCCATTCTTTTTTTCTCTTATAAATCATTTTGATTTTTCTTTTTCTCTTATAAATCATTTTGCTTTCTAAAAGTACAAATGGTACGTTAATTTTATTTTATGGTTGGTATGGAGCATTAGGAAAAGGAAACTGATGTTGGAGATGAAGCAAGTCATTTTATTTTATGGTTGATATGGAGCAGAAGGAAAAGGAAACTGATGTGGCAGATGGCACTATGTTAAAAGCAAGTCATTCAAACCAGTTTGGATGAAATGGTGAACATATAATACCATATAGTTTTATGGATGCTCCTTTTAATCACAAAGTAAATTGAGAAAATGTGTGTAATGGCATAGACAATGTTGTAAATATTTAATGTGTTTATGATGTATATTGGGATTAGAGAAAATATGGCTTGATTTTCTTAAAGAAATTTGAAATGGTGATTATTTTTTATGAATTTAGATATTTTAAAAAACTTGTAAATTTAAATTATAGGGATTCTAAATTTAACCTACATGGCTTCCTTAATTTTCTTATAAGATTGTTGAATTTGTAATAAACTCTACACTCATAATTTTCATGTAAGATTGTTGAATTTGTAATTAACTTTACACTCATAATTTTCATGTAAGATTATTGAGTTTATAATTAACTCTACACTCAATATATATTTCACCAATCATGACCACACCAACAACAAATCCAACTTAGGCTCATACCATGATTTATTAAAACAAAAAACAAAAAAAAACACAAACCATATTTAGCCTCACATACTCACATTCAAATTATTTTGTATTTACCTTTAATATTAAAGCTTACTATAATCACATCCACATTATTATGAATTTCAGTTTATGAAAATCACAATATAATAAAACTAATTAAATTCATGAAAATCACAATATAATAAAACTAATTTCAAAATAATGGTTACTCTCACTCACATTATTATGGAATTATTTTTATGAAACTCATTATAGAATAGAATTATGAATATAATGCTTTATTAGTTGGCTATTAATATTTAAATTATTCATCTTTTTTTACAGAAATAGTATTTAACATATGTTTTAAAATGCTTTTATTGAGGGTCTCTGCAAGAAGTTGAGGGTCTATTTTGGCGCATTAGATGCAATACAAAACTGAAAAAACAAACATCCATCAACTTGCATGGATATTTTGAGACACTTACACAATGAATCTTGCGATCAATAAAAAACAAGAAATGTAGGAAATTGAATGACCTTTCCAAATATATAATTTTTTTCTATTGAAAATGTTGCTAACTATATAAAGTTAGATATTTTTTAACGGGCACTTTTGTTTTTGGGACAAATTATAAGGTATATGTTTTTGTGGGTGCAGCGTCTGAGTGTCTAAATGATGGAATAAACTTACGAAAATTGGTATACATATAGAGAACATATAGGACTAGTGCACGACTATTTTTCCAATAATAAAAATAATATTTTTAAATTTGTTTCTAATTATCTAAGAGATCAAACCTCGAAAATGGTACATCAATTGTGGGTGCAGCGTTTGAATGTCTTAATGCAATTATTTGGAAGTGGGTTTTCTATAGCATGTAGAGGTTGGTGTTCTTTAGTGCACCATACAATTTTTTTTTTAAATGGTTGAGAAATGAAAGAGATATGGGCAAAACACTAACAGTGTGTTTTTTGAGTTGAGGAGTGATGACAGAAGATGAATAAGAAAAAAATAGAAAAAAATACGTATTCTTGTTAAAATTTACATATTTAGAATCTGTAAAAAAACCCATATCTGTTTCTAAAATCTCATAAAAAATGGAGGTGTGCAGCATAATTAGACGAACCGCTAAACACGAGCATATTGAAAATTTGGATATAATGCTAAATTAGCCATGGTTTATCATACTCCAAGGAATAGGCATGTTGAATCTGAAGAAAAGAACAAAGCAGACACATAGGCATAGGAATTCCATGAAAGCATGGGTGGAGGCTCAGCCTTGTCATTTGGTGGGAATTTTTTTTTGAATTTAACCAATACGCGAGCGTGATTTAGTAAATCCAAACGCGTGCGCGTAGTAGTTAACATTATTTTCATCATTATCATCAACACCATCATCATCATCATCATCATCATCACCTTCATCATCACCTTCATCATCATCCTCATCCTCATCATCACCATGATCATTGGTCATCGCTCATCCTCATCATCACCATGATCATTGGTCATCGATCATCATCACCATCCTCATCCTCACAATCACCATGATCATTGATCATCGATCATCATCACCATCCTCATCCTCATCATCACCATGATCATTGATCATCATTTGTCATCACCATCCTCATCATCACCATGATCATTGATCATCGATCATCACCATCAACATCGCCATGATCATCATCACCATCGTCATCATCATCTTCATCATCATCATCACCATCAACATCATCAACACCAGCGTCGTCGTCATCATCATCATCATCATCATCATCACCTACATCACCATCCTCATCGTCATCATCACCATCATCATTGATCATCGATCATCATCATCAACATCACCATGATCATCATGTTCATCATCATCTCCATCTTCATCATCATCATCATCTTCATCATCAACATCATCATCACGATCGTCATCGTCAACATCAACATCCTCATCATCATCGTCATCGGCATCATCATCATCATCATCATCATCATCATCATCATTAGCCTCATCATCAGCATCACCTTCGTCATCATCATCATCATCATCATCATGAACATCATCGTCTCCATCGTCGTCATCATGATCAACATCATCATCACCATCGTCATCATCATCATCATCTTCATCGTCATCATCATCATCATCATCATCATCATCATCCTCCTCTTCATCATCATCATCAACAACATGATCATCATCATCACCATCAACATCATGAACATCATCATCACCATCGTCATCATCATCATCAACATCAACATCATCATCATCATCATCCTCATCATCATCATCATCACCTTCATCATCATCATCATCACCACCATCCTCATCATCACCATGAACATTGGTCATCGATCATCATCACCATCCTCATCCTCATCATCACCATCCTCATCCTCATCATTAGCATCACCTTCCTCATCATCATCATCATGAACACCATTGTCACCATCGTCATCATCATGATCAACATCATCATCACC
>LPNX010518154.1:15000-22762 GCA_001517045.1 Pseudotsuga menziesii
CAAACTCAACAGATACTAAATAAATATTTTGTTTCTAAATGTGATGGAGATAAATGTAGATTATTTTTATCATCGTTAAAATCTAGGGGCATGAATATTGTTAGGATATCGTTAGGGATAAAGATGATAAAGCCTTTTGGACCAAGTTCTAATATAGTTAAAAGCTTAGTAGATGCCTTTGGTAAAATTGGTAAGAACACATGGTCAAAGGACCACAATGCGGCTCGTCATGTGTTGTCACAAGCAATTATAAATAAGAACACTAGGGTCCTTCGTTTTCTCAAGCCTACATCTAAACTAGTTAATTTGAATGTAAAAACCCTCCATAGGTATTCTATTAGAAGAGAACATCTTGACACAACCGCCCAGACAAATTTTTGGGCCTTTATTGGTTGGTTTCCATGTCGTGACATGAAGCTAGTTGATGCAGTAAAGGGACTAGTGCAGAGTTTTTGGCATGATCACACAAGGCCTTCTTCAAACCGAAAGGATATACTAAAATTGAGAAGGGGTTCAAAGGACCGTGAACCACATATTAAGCATCTTCTTGATATAACACAGACAGAACTATACGAGAAATTTAGGAATGAACATAGACAATTGAATTTGGGGCAAAGATCTTTTGAGAAATGTAAGCCCTGGTATGTTAGAATAAATACTCTTCGTAACACTTGTTGTTGTAGATACCATGTAGAATATGAATATTACTATGAAACATTTTTGTACATTCGTCGTGTGTTGCATACTAACCATGTGCAGGATTGCTCCTTGACAATACCACCGACCTCATCAAGAGAATTCATTCATAGTATCATGTGCAATAGGCCCAAGGGGAAAACTTACTATGCAAAATCCTGTTTGGATTGAACTTGCTCCAACTGTGCTGGAATGTCATTATTGAGCCAATGTATGCACGAGACTGGAGACAATGAATTTGGGAATATGGTTACAGACATGAAAAGTTTCAAATATATTAGCTATGAAATAGTCCCAGGGAAAGAAAGTAAAAAAATGCAATTGGTGACATATTAGGTACATGCATTTATCTATAAATTTATGTTTGAACAGTTGCATTTCATTCCTTACTGACAAAAGAACCTAATATTGAGATCATTTTGTGTCAACAGGTACAGGTTAGTTTCTTCGTCAAGGAATTTATTGAAAAGACACGTCAATGTGTTCAGCATGTCCACTTGGCACGATGGTAGGATGAGAAGTTTAGAATATGCAGAGATACATTTCCTCATGGTACTATACTTTAAGTTGTTGATTTTGCCGATAACTACACTCTGCAACCTCAAAATGAGATCCAAAGTCAGTATTATCACTTTGAGCAGGTTTCCTTGATGGTGCATATCACATATAGGCATGGCCCAAATAGCAGTGAAGAGTAAAGAGAAATTCTAAAGGAATATCACTTCTACATAAGTGATGATAGGTGCCATGACTTCCACTATGTACGTCATTGCTTCATCATGTTCTATGATCATTTGAAGGGCAGGAACATACAGATGGATTGACACTGGATTTGGTCTGATGGATGTGCTGGTCAGTTAAAAAATGCACGCATATTTCAATGGTTGTGTTCATTGCATAAAAACTACAAAGTTCCACATATGTGGCACTATTTTGAGATTGGGCATGGTAAAGGAGAGCATGATGGAGCCAGAGCATGTATCAAAACAGCCCTACGAATAGAGGAATTGAAATTATCTACAATATCTACTATTCAAAATGCCCAATCTATAGTCAGGTGGTGCACGTCAGTAATGGGAGAGGAATCAGCTATGCGAGTAGAATCCACAAGAAAGAGACATGTGGAGAGATTTTTTTGGGAGGTGGTAGACATAGATCATTCACATGCATGGGAATGCAAGACTGTTCCTGGGACTCGTGGCTTTCATTCGGTTCGAAGCTCTGATAACCCAGTATTTGAAATTTGGAACAAAAAACTTGCTTGTTTTTGCCCACCTTGTTGTGATGGTGACTGGGATGTGTGTGAATCATTGGATTGGGTTGATGGATGGGATCACATATCACTTCCACTTGATCAACGTGCAATTTTTGAGTTAACTCCATTGGAAGAAGACCAATCATTTATTTCTATAGATTTTGATCATGTATCAGACCTTGTACAACCTGGTATGATGCATTTCCTTAACATTTTTTTGTAAAATTTACGTAGTCTTGAAACTCACATTAATGGCCTTATATCACACGAAAAATATTTGATCATATACCTACAATCATACTATGCATGACACATATACGTAGTGGTTGCCTCAAAAGATAGTGAATGGGGTGGTGATTACTGGTTGGCACGTTGTATAGAGGGGAAGCAAACGCTCATTATGTCCATGACTAATGATGAAAACAACCACTTCCCCATCGGTTCTATGGTTGTTAAAGGTGAATATCTTAAACATGACAACAATGCAAGAAAGAAGGGTGGATATGTTTACAGGGATTACAAATGAGGTGCAAGTGTGTATCACTTTACCGACTTAATCATTGGTACAAACCTCCAGGTACGAACAATGCCTAGTCAAAATTCATCGAAGGTACGCTACTTCTTACCGGATACAAAGCACAAGAGACTAATGGAGACCATCATTATAAGAGATGATCTGGAGGGCTTGGTTGTATGATAATAGGTGGGATCTAGCATGATGAAGTATGTATCATAATTGTAATTTTCCCATGTATGTTTCTTATGAATATGTCAATTTTGTGTTCTTGTACGCTACTTCCTACCGGATACATAACATGAGAGACTAATGGAGACCATCATTATAAGAGATGATCCAGAGGCCTTGGTTGTATGATATTAGGTGGGATCTAGCATGATGAGGTATGTATCATAATTTTAATTTTCCCATGTATGTTTCTTATGAATATGTCAATTTTGTGTTCTTGTACGCTACTTCTTACCGGATACATAGCACGAGAGACTAATGGAGACCATCATTATAAGAGATGATCCTGAGGCCTTGGTTGTATGATATTAGGTCAGATCTAGCATGATGAGGTATGTATCATAATTTTAATTTTCCCATGTATGTTTCTTATTAATATGTCAATTTTGTGTTCTTGATATGCAAAATTTTCCATAATGTTGTTTATAAATATGCCAAAAATTCTCTTGTATGTCAAGTTAATGAACATGTTAAATTTTACGTATGATCAATAAACCATATATATCAATCATATGAACATTTCAAGATCTCATTCACATGATATACATAACATTAGAATACATACATGTACCTCTGTAGGTCATACCTATCAAAGTTCTTTGTAGGCTCTCTTACAGGACTAAAACCCTAATTTTTCAAATAGGTAATATTGTCAATGTTTTCAGCCGATATATATAACTAGGATGATGGAAACAAGATGTCGAAACAATAAACTTATGTTTTAAGGCTTGTATAATTTCCTTCTTGACAGCTCACCTCTTATACCCGCATGTCCATTGCCAAAGGGGTAGTGCATAGTAGTGTTGGAATTTCATCTCATTTTTTTTGATTTAAAAGTTTAATTTCTACTTAAAAGATAATAAAAGATAATAAGAGATTTGGGCCAAAGCTGACAATGCATTTCATGCCAACGAAGGCCAAACTTGGAAAACCCTATCCCTAACTAGGGTTTATTGTTTAACATGCATGGCCCATAACCATAACCCTACCTAGGAAACCCTAATCCTAACCCTAATCTTATCTTACTGTCACAACTCAATTCAGAATCAATCTAATGTCCAACTCAACTTTTTCAAATCCGGTGGACTTATGCTTCAAATCATGTTGATTCATGAAGTTGACTTTAGTGTGCATGTAGTGAGATCATTGAAACCTTTAAATATAACAGTTTTTTCATGCACAGTTTCCATTCTATGCCCCGAGTAGGGATTCAACAGGTGTCCCTGAAATCCTATAGGAGGTGGGATTCAACATGCCATAGAATCATGACCATTTCTTGGATCGACGAACCGTCAACTCCATTGGATTCAGGACATCGGGATAGTGCTAGGGTGGCCCTATAATCTGGTTCCATGGAGAAGAGACCATTATTTTGGTCAATTTTGGAAACTAGGGTTTTGCTCAGTAAGTGAATGTGAAATTTTTGCACACGGGGGTCAAATTCGCATATTGATCAACTGTGAAGGTGTGGCTAGCATTCCCACATAACAGGTGCCTAAACATGCTTGTACGACCCACCAGAAGCCCTTTTTTATGCACGGTTTCCATTCTATGCCCCAGGTAGCGATTCAACAGGTGTCCCTGAAAGCCTGTAGGAGGTGGGATTTAACGTGCCACAGAACCATGACCATTTCTTGGATCGATGAACCATCGGCTCCGTTGGATTCAGGACATCGGGATAGTGCTAGGGCAGCCCTCTAATATGGTTCCATGGAGAAGAGACCATTATTTTGGTCAATTTTGGAAACTAGGGTTTTGCTTAGTAAGTGAATGTGAAATTTTTGCACATGGGGGTCAAATTCGCATATTGCTCGACCGTGAAGGTGTGGCTAGCGTTCCCACATAACAAGTGGCTAAACACACTTGTACGACCCATCGAAAGTCCTTTTTTATGCACGGTTTCCATTCTATGCCCCGGGTAGGGATTCAACAGGTGTCCCTGAAAGCCTGTAGGAGGTGGGATTCAATGTGCCACATAATCATGACCGTTTCTCAGATCGACGAACCATTGGCTCTGTTGGATTTAGGACATAGGGATAGTGCTAGGGTGGCCCTCTAATCTGGTTCCATGGAGAAGAGACCATTATTTTGGTCAATTTTGGAAACTAGGGTTTTGCTTAGTAAGTGAATGTGAAATTTTTGCACATGGGGGTCAAATTCGCATATTGCTCAACCGTGAAGGTGTGGCTAGTGTTCCCACATAACACATGCCTAAAAACACTTGCACGACCCACCGGAAGCCTTTTGTTATGCACGGTTTCCATTCTATGCCCCGGTAGGGATTCAACAGGTGTCCGTGAAAGCCTATAGGAGGTGGGATTTAATGTGCCACAGAATCATGACCGTTGCTCGGATCGATGAATCGTTGGCTCCGTTGGATTAAGGACATTGGGATAGTGCTAGGGTGGCCCTATAATCTGGTTCCATGGAGAAGACACCATTATTTTGGTCAATTTTGGAAACTAGGGTTTTGCTTAGTAAGTGAATGTCCAATTTCTGTACATATCGGTCGGCTTTGCAAATTCCTTGACCATGAATGTGTGGCTAGTGTTCCCACATGGAACCTACCTAAACACGCTTGCACGACCCACTGAAATCCCTTTTTGATGCACGGTTTCCACTCTATGCCCTGATTAGGGATTCAATGGGTGTCCCTAAAAGCTTGTGAGAGGTGGGATTCAACGTTCCATAGATTGATGACCGTTGCTCGGATCGATGAACCGTCAGCTTCCGTTGGATTCAATACATCACGATAGTGCTAGAGTGGCCCTCTACTCTAGGTCCATGGACAAGGGATCATTTTTTTTTTGTCAATTTTGGAAACTAGGGTTTTGCTCAGTAAGTGAATGTGAAATTTTTGCACATAAAGGTTAGCTTGAAGGCAATTGTAGATCTTCCCCTCATATAAGAGATGTGAGCATTTGTACGATGAAATGCAAGAGGAGACAATTCCATTACGTCAGTAACCATGTAATGGAAGATGTTTATGTTTAGAAACAAGTGGCCATTCTATTATGCCATTATTACAAAATATATATATCTTCACGCTACGAATGCTTCGAAAATTCCATGTACATTAATCACACATAACTTTCATCTCTTTCAAAGTTGTTACTCGAGGCCATTCATCAAATGCCATGTACATTAAGAAAACGATAAAATAATGTGCAGTACATACATAATGTGCAGGATATAGTCATAACCATTATTTTGAATCAACCTTATAATACTCAGATACTTTTAGGTTTGATGTGTATCCCATGTATTCGTTAGATGAAAGACATCATCCAAAAAATAGTTTTATTTATGTAGACCACACTGGTGCATCATTTAAGTGTGTCAACTTCGGGCATCCTTTAAATGTTTGTTAGGTTGTTATGTGGGTAAGGTGCTTTTGTATTCCACCAAGTTGGACCAGTTGCTTAGCTGTGCTGGGTGCTTAAATGTGTATTATACCTATGTTCCATATTTTTGAATACAATTTGACATTGTTAATATAATATTATATATGCAATTGGATCGTGGTAAAAACAATTAAAATGTACAGTTTTGTCATTACGTAATTTATTGTAATTGTGCATTGTTCTCAAATTTATAACTGATATCTCCATACAATCGTAAAATCTATAAAAAATTGGGAACATTACAGGGTGATTCCATGAAGATGGGTAACACTTTTTGGCCAAATTTGGCGATGAAAACCTGATTTTTTACTCATGTTCTAGATAGAAGCCCTCAAAACGCATATATGCCATGTGAATTTTGACTTACAGTAAAAAAACAAATTGTAGAATATTATGTTGGCTTCATAGTGATATTTTTAAAAAAATATTCCGATGTCATTTAATGTGTGAATTTTTGCATTTAATGAACTGTGTGACCTTAAAAATTTGAAGAAGCTAATAAGTGGCTCGTGTCCACGTAGAGTAATTCAATCTTGCATTAATAATTTAAAAAAAATAAATATATGAGCATGATCTACATAAAATGTAGTGTGATTTGCATATTTTTTTGTTAATTTTTTTCACATTATACAATTATTTATTATTTTTCGAAAGTGACCACATTCGATTTGAGCATCGTTTTAAACACATATTTGTCCACGTAAAGGAATTTTTTCTATTTTTTCAAAAATTGAAAAACCAAAGATACCCTTTTGAAGAGGACACGTCGATATGTGATGTGTGCATTTTTAAGAATTTTTTGGCTGTGTATTTTTAACTCTGCGGATTTTTCTTTGAGCTGCTTCGAAGTTGCAGTGTGGTTTTCTAAGTATAAGTTTTAGAAGTAATTAAAAAATAAATTTCATATGAATGCCAAAATGCGTGTATGATATCTCAATGGATAGAATATTCGTTGGTGAATTTATTGGTATCAACTCCACTCAGTTATGTGCTAGGAATGGCAGGGTTTACACCTCTGCAAGGCACAGGAAATTTTTCATTTGTTTGAATGCGGGCTAAGTCTGTTTTCTTAAGCCCTCGGCCGAGGTATTTAAATACCTCGGTCGAGGTCTTAAAAAAACCTCGACCGAGGGTTTGTAAAGCCCTCGAACGAGGGTTTAACAAACCCTCGGTCGAGGTTTTGTTAATACCTCGACCGAGGTATTAGCTCGCTCGAGGTCCTAGTCAATCTTGAGAGTTATAAAAATGGGTCTTGGAGTATTAGGAGTATTAGATATGATTGATCAAATGGGTCTCGGAGTATTTGTAGAAATGGGTCTTGGAGTATTAGGAGTATTAGATATGATTGATCAAATGGGTCTCGGAGTATTTGTAGAAATGGGTCTTGGAGTATTAGGAGTTATAGATATGTTTGATCAAATCTATGACTCCTATTGCTCCTCGACCCATATCTACAGATCTACACATAAAATTTAGAGGAAGCAAAAGTAGTAATGTTTTTACATGTTTCTTCTTCAAGGTATGGGTGAATAATGTTTTTTCAATACTTTATTTATAATGAGAATTTATTTATTTGTTTGAAACAATTATAAATAATAAATAATTGTTTGAGATATTTACAAATGAAATATTCACATAATTTTGCATGATTATGTATTTATT
>LPNX010518154.1:28511-64157 GCA_001517045.1 Pseudotsuga menziesii
ATGATCAATGAAACTCTAACCTAGCATCACCACCGGAGCTCAAGATAGAATATTGAATGCAACAGAATGTAGGACCTATGCTTGAGTCAAATGATTTGAATGTAGAGGATTTTTTTTAAATCCCATATTTACCCAAACAAAAATAATTAGACCAAACAGTGTACCACTTGGAACTACAAGGGACTATAGAGAATTCCATAAAAATACCAAATATATGTAGCAGTGGATAGTCAATAAGAATATTATTAAGGCCCCTCATATAAGCTAAAATTATTTTTTAGCTAAACACATGTTTTCATATCCCATGCATTTGCCTATTATAGAACTATTCCCTTCTACCCCTGCGGCCTCCTTTTTATAATTTTTTCAACACAGGCACCTCGATCGAGTCCATACCTCGACCGAGGGTTAATAAATACCTCGGTCGAGGGCTGAACAAAACCTCGGTCGAGGGCTTTATAAAAGCTCGGTCGAGATATTAAAACCTCGGTCGAGGGCTTGTTAAACCCTCGACCGAGGTACGTTTTTCTGTTTTTGCCGAAATGCGCTTGCCAAAAAGTGTTACCCAGGTCCGCGGATTCACCCTACACATAGAAACATTCTTCGCCACACATGTATAATCACACTTAAAAGACTGAACCATGAATATCTCAAGAGCCTTGATATGAAATATTTTTTATATCATGAAAGTTATAATACAAAAATACAAGGCCTATCTATGGCCTGTCAATGTACATGTATCAAAAACATATTTGATGTACATGTGCAAAAAAAAGTACATCTGTTCTGGACCGCACCCCTATAATCTAACTCCGAATTGTACATAAAAATACATATTTGTCCTGGACTAACACATCAAAATTCTAACTTTCTCTTGTTTTTCTCAGACCCTGATGCTCTTCGGCTCTGTCTACGACCACTATGCATCTCTGGTGACTGCAAATCAATGACCATATTTCTTGATTAGGTAACTGAACTAGTATTGTCCATCAATAACAAAGTTTAAAAAATTTAAAATATGACTCAATTGTAAATAAAACAAAGAATCACTGCATCCGTCGGGGGTATAGGTTCCTGTGGTGTCGGGGGTGTAGCTGCCTTTGGTGTCCTCCACCTTGCAACGAGCTTCTCTGCCATGCTTCTTTGCGAATAAAAAAAAAAATATGTCAATTATCTCAAGAATTATTAACATGTACATGAATGAGAAAGTACTAATCAATTATGTAAAAAATGAACATCTCACCAAAAAAACCATTTCTAGGGGATTAGGCTGGTACTCTTCAATAGTAAGAGGATCCGTAGGTTGAACATCAACCTCAGTTGCATGTACTAATGGACCAGGGTGTGGCTACATTCACCAAATGATTAAATAGTTAGACATCGTGCATGTCTAGAAACAATACAAATGAAATGTACAATTACAAATATTCAAGTAGATGTACCTCACTGTGACTTATCCCTATTGTAGATGCGGCATTGTCAGTGGCATCAACAATCCCACTAAGGTCTAGCACGGATGACTCTACATCCTGATGCTGTAAACATGTGAAAATAACATTAAGAAAAACCACTTGTGAAGTGAATTCATAGCTAACCAACAACTGCCATTGGAAGTGTGTACATTACCATGGGATGAGTAGGTTGATCCTCATGCACACCTACTCTGTTCAAGGAAGAGGGACCTCGTCTAGTGTAAACAACCCCCTTGTCTATGTTTGGACTACGGGGAGATCCAAACCAAAGAGGCGGTGCAGGGATCTGCAATGACGTCTACATTCATAAAGTGTTACCATAGTTAGACATGGATTTCTATGGATGGAATAATATGTAATAAAAAAATAACATGTTGTAATATACTTACCCCTTCCTGGGACATATCTCCACCATGGGAGTGACCGCTTCCATCAATTTCTTGCCCCTCTTCAGATGCCTCTAGCATCTGCAAGTTTAAAAATTATATCTACATTAGCGATCTATAAAGGAGTGTACAGTAAGAAATTTAAATAATTCGAACAAGATTCAATCATAACCCATGTACTTACATTTTTCAAGTAGTCGTAAATTCCATCTTGGACTATGTTGTTGATATCAATGTCTCCAGCATCGCGTTCTAAGTGGGGTTCCTACAACTTCAAAAATTGTAAATATTAGACATTTTAATAAATTAATCAAGACTAACACATTCATTAACAAAATTATATGTAATAACAAAATGACAAGTGTTTAAATATTACCTCAATTGTGGTTCTTTGGGCCTCGGGTACAACCACACCGGGTGCAGTACCACCCTCGTGAGAGGCATCAATCTCCTGCAAGAGTAAATATTACATATATATTACGAATCTTTTAATATGTTAGATATAGTATGGAACAATTAAAAATTGAACAATAACAAAGTTTTAAAACAATGTCCTTACCTGACCACCAGTCATCGTAGTGGTACCATGTCTTAGTCCAGGACCATAACAGGGTCCCCCACACGATGTGCAGATGTGTGGCTCGCTTTGAGGCACATGGGATGTTGGTTTATCCCAACCAATAGATGTCCCTCCACCACCAGAAGCTGGTGGTTGTACACCAGTAGAGGAAGAGGGCGCTCTCTGGTCAATAGTGGTCGTGTGTCGAGAGACCATCTCAGATAGAGTAAAAAATGCCTCCTATGTCTGGGCAACCATGTCACGTGCAGGAGGGATGTCTGCCCTTAGTAGCTGGGCACGGGGTGTAGGTATCTGTGGATTGGCATCTCTATGCCTAGCATGGGGTCGATGTTGGGGCATCCCCCTACCAACTCCCTGGAAGCCTAACATGTCAAAATAGTTGACATGTTTCCCCATCACAAACTCTGCATACAATTTTCGGAGGAAGTACATCGGTACTTCCCTATTGTTGTGAGGAGGAATGTCAAAAACCATGTACCACTTATCCATCCAATTGTCTTTGATGGGTGGAAAAGTGCACCACTCAATAGAAATATGTGGCCTGCTGATCTCCGAAATGTCATCCATCCCAGGCAGTCTAAACAATGAATAGATGGCTTGTTTTGTTATTTTCATCTTTTTTACCTCATTGTAACTTAACCCATCAGCATATTGTTGTCTTTTCCTCTCCCTATAAGATGTGATGCTATACAAAGCATCGTTCAGTCTTGCGATCGTATCAACAATAGACAACAATGAATCTGACAAGGAGCGGTGGAGCTCATCTCCAGCCCTCCAAGCCGAACCAATCTCACTCAAATGGACAATAAATCTCAGTATCTCCGCATTGTTATGATCCATAGTAGCCACTGGAATCATAAATACAAATAAAATATCATTAGAAATATAAACACATGATATAATGACATATCTAAGAACTGAAAACTGTATAACTAATGACATATAAACTAAATCTATCATGTAAATTTAAAAATTGATCTTGAATTTTACAGTATTTTTTCATTTCATATTTATGTCCTAAATTTAAGTATTAATTCCAATTTTTAAGTACATGCATGTGTACATAAAGTGTCTTGAGTGCATATGTTGATTGCGAAGCTCCTTTAGCTTATTTTAAGGCTTGGATTATGAAGTTTCGTCGAAATTGTGAGGCGCTGAATATTGCCTTTGTAGGACCACCTCCCAAATTGCGGGTAGAGGCAACAACTAGACCCTAGAATAAGCGGATAATGTGCTGTCGATGACTACAATCCCAGTATAGGCAACGATTTTGTTAGATATGTAATTATTTGTTGTAGTGTGATGTCTTTTGGACTCCAAAGGCTATTTAGCAGAACTTTATGGATTTTATGGTTGCAAGGGTTCTACTAGATTAAATATAATGTATGATCTAGTATGTGATTGGCATGTTTAATCAAATACATCAACCTACCTATGTATCTTCACGTTCATAGAGTTTATTGTTGAGCTTTGTTGTCTTGACCTTAACCAAAAAGTACCCTTTGTTCAAGACGAAATATTTGTTAAAAGCATGGGAAGCTTCTATACCTTATTTTGACACTTGGATTGGGAAGTTTCATCAAAACTATAAGGTGTTTATTGATGTTCTTGGAAGAGAAACTTCGAGAAGTTTCATCAAAATTATAAGGTGTTTATTTGTGGATTTTGGTATGGATTCACAAGGATCCTTGTGAATATGCATATGGAAATAATGAAATTCATTTGTTTTTTGAGTTAATTGGGGTTTTGGTTTCCATTGGGGATAGGAATTTTGGGTATGAATTTTGTTAAATAATCGAAATTATTTAATTTTTATCATTAAATTGGGGAATTGGTTTCAATTGGCCAATTACATTGAGGTTCTTGTTACCATTGGCCAATTCCATTGGGTTTTTGTTTCAATTGGGCAATTCCATTGGTTTTTTGTTTCAATTGACCATAATTTAATTTAATATGGTTTAATTTTTCAATCTAGGGCAAATAAATTGATGAAGAAAGAGAAACAAACATGAAAAGAAATGAGGAAAATACCTCACAAAGGGGAGGTTTATCCAAAGGTGGAGATGGAGGGCTTTGGCACACCCAAAATTGCGTTTTCCCAGTCGAGATTTGCTCCTCCTTGTTCCAATAGTCATGCGGTGAGGAGGAAAAGACGGCCTCGACCAATTTTAAAAAAAAAAAAAACAGGCTTTCCAAATCGCGCCTCCGTTTTAGTGAACAAAATTACGCACGCGATTTTGTTCACTAAAACGGAAGTGCGATTTGTCTTACTATCCTAGTTGGCATGCCTATTGCCAGCCTTGGGACTAGGCTTGGCATGTTTGAGATTGCTTGGGATGATTTCTTTTTTTGGATTAAGAGTGATTGACTTCACTCCACCATTGCATCTAAAAGGTCCCTCAACTTTTTGCACACACCTTGTCGTGAATTGTAAACATTAGATTGAAAGAAAGAACAATATTTGAATATAAGTGTTTGAATTGTTCCAATTTCCTTAATGAAATCCAATAGTTGAAAGGACAAAATATTTAACAACCGACACTGTAAATGTTGTAGACTCTGACCCCTTCGCTTTCCTGTCATCCTTCTAATAATGGAAACAAGAAGTACAAATTGTCTACTAATATATCTAAACAAGAGAATGTCTCGATGGACGTTCATGAATGAGGGATTGGGAGTGCAATGATCTAGCGAAGAACATGATTTCAACATCCTCGTTGTCGCAAACCTCCCAAACGTGTGTTTATGATTCGTCTTCCTTGTTGACTTTGGTAGAAACTAGACACCCAACTTGTAGTGATATTTGTTGGAGAATTTAAAGTTCTTCCTTATAGTGGACTAATAAATACTTAACCTTTTCAATAGGGCTGATAAACTCGATATAGAATGGAGGGACTATCCATAATCTACCTAAAATTGGGGATTTTGTTTGATCACTTCGAATTGGGGTATAAACTCGATATACATTGGAGGGACTATCCATAATCCACCTAAAATTGGGGCCTTTGTTTGATCACTTTGATTTGAGCATGTGGGGAGGACATGATTCAATTCTAAAAATAACTATTGAATTTAGGGTTAGTAAAAAAGTTTCTCCGTGAAAGCATTAGGTATTACATTCTAGGTTTTTTCTTTTAGGTAGGATCAATCACACTTGGCCAATAGAGCCACCATCAAGCTGAATCAATCCTCCATTTAAAGGTCCTTCCAAATTCCAATGCCTTATTTTATCAACGACCTAACAACCGAGTATTTCACCGGCCCGACAGAATTGTCCCTTATCTAAGTTGAATAAACTATATGCTAGAGTACATGGTTTACCTCACTAATTCCATGTAAATGTTAAATCACTCGGGATTTCTTTCTATTGTCATTTTTTTTCTATACATTGTTTTTAATAAATAATAATTTTTTTTTGTACACTTAAAACACTTTCAAATAAAAAGAATGATTTATTTTTACATGTCAACATTGAAAAGGGTTCAATTTCTCACAACCCTTCAAAGTGAAATGAAACACTACTCTTCAAATTTGATCCCTGCTCCCCGGGTATCACCCATATGTGTGGCCGAAAAAATCATATTGCGTTACCTGACTTATTGAGTATACGTCCAAGTCAAAGCTCCCGCAGCAGCATTAATCACTCTGCTGCTGCGGGGTGCTTATGGCTTGCCGTTATTTATGAGGATCTACAGAAACTAATTGATGTTATTCAAAACCAATCAACGCAACCTTAAAAAACTCTTTTTCACAATGAAAAATGTGCTTTTGAAAAATTAATTTTTTTATATTTTATTAGAATCAAAGAAACCAACAATCTCTTTGTTATGAAAAAAGTATTTTCTAAATAGCAAAAAATAACAAAACCATCCTATCTATATATGAAGGCTTTAAGCTATAATCTTCTAAATCTCAATATATGACTATAGAGGAAAAGCATAACCAATATAATTCACTGTATTGCTAAAGAAAACCAACGAACAAAACAAGCTAAAACATCCTATTAACTGAGAGTCATTACTCCACAGTCAACAAAAATAACATGAAAATGTCTCCTGACGATGTGATCTAAACCTGATGGCAGATTGATTTGAATTACAATAAGATCCATATAAAAATTAAATAATTTGGGAGTGACAACATTTTTTTTCCCTTTTTTTATTTTAGAAAAATTTAAAGTTAACTATGTATATTTTAATAGCAATTTTCATCATAAAAATAGATTTACGTTATTTTTTTCAATATCTATTTTATCCGCGCCTTAATTTGTGTTCCAAGTTTGATCATTGCTTTCTAATTGCCCACAATGTATATATTGTGAAAACAATTCTGAACATTTAATGGACATAGATCAAAATACATCTCCGTAACTATCCAATCTGTCAAGTGAATGGGAAAAACAAATATTTATAACTATTTTTGTATACAAGTAATAAATTCCAAATTATAGTTCAGTCATTTGCACATGATTATCCGTGCAAACTGCTAAGAAGCGCCATCATAATTTCACTCACGCGGCTTACAGAATCCACTGATACAATAAGAACCGATGAGGAAACGCTGACAGATATCAAACTCAAAAGTGCGATTGCAACAATCGGGCGAGTGTTGATCAAAGAGTACTGCAAACATTCCATTGCCCTCAATACGTTCGCATGATACGCGGGATACAATTCCTTCTCCCATTCCATATACTCTTCGGACTCTTGTAATTTGTCTCCTGCTTTTTTAGGTCAAACATTCGCTTTCTCAGAAGTATCATATTCGCGTCCACCATGTTTGGACCGCCTGCTTTCAAAAAAAAAAGCAATTCAGCGCTTAGCGTAACCATATGAGGGGCAAATCGCCGCCATAACAGTCTGCAGAGAAAGAAGCATAATCCCAGCGATCAAGAATAGAAAAAAGTACCTGAACCAAATTGGTATTCGTCAGAGCTTGCAGCTTTTACAACGAGCTGCCTGGAGTTAACTCCTCTCTTCCCTTTTGAAACAGAAAGAGTGGGAACTAGTTTCCCAATCTCATGTTTCTGCAGAATTGGCCGTGACAACGCTGAGGAGATATGCCCAGCACAATCTTTGGGGATTGCTATCGCAACTCTGACATCCATCTTCGATAATCTCTAGTCTGCGTAGTATACTAATACTGCAGTCCTTCGTTCACGACCAGCCGCGCAAAGAAAGAGAATTATTTTCCTCTAGCAATCTTTTGGAACAAAAAAATTCCGTCAAACTCAATTATCTCTTGGAACAAAGAAATTCTGGATTGTGAAACCTATCTAACCGACGATATGCACCGATCGGACGATCGGCCGCGTCGGACGTGACCGGTCACGTGCGGCCGGTAGTCCGATCGTCCGACGCGGCCGGTCGTCCGATCGGTGCATATCGTCGGTTCGAAAGCCGCCTCCGGCCCCCCTCTGATTTATAGGGCAGATTAAGTGCAATCATCCACGAAGCAGCCTATCGTCTCCTTCTTATGTCCGTGACTCCACGGCTACGCGGTTTTACGGAATCGCGTTATTCTCCGCAATCTACGGTTTTTTGGATCAAGACAGGTTCCTTTTGTGAATTTCTATTCGTCCGTCTTTGGCGATCGATTTCGACAGCCGTAAGGTTTTTTTAATCTTCTTATTATTATGATTATGATTATCGCTTTCAAAGAAGTCGTTGTCTATCTATCGTTGGACAACGACCCCGAAGAGTCCTCGAAAGTTCCAACAAATTTAGACTTAACAAATTGGTTATGCAGTTGAATAACCTTGAGTGCAAGATAATAAAGCAAATCTATAACAAGTAAACACGCTTCATCTCTGCGTAGAGTGGGCCAATTACTTCCAAGCGAAGCTAACGCGCTCGACCATTTTCGATTTGTGTCATGTATTGTAATGTGTTTTTATTTACGTTTTTCTACACTGTTCATTCCCAGTTTCCAGGGGAAATAATTCGACGACTTCCCCTCAAACAAATAGATATTACCTTCTTTTGTAATATATTGGCTTTATATTATTAAAATTAAGAAAGTTAAAAAAAACTAAGCTTACTTTATTGAAAACGTTTCTCTATTTAAAATATTAAAATTAAGATTAAGATGGATTATGTATTTATATTTATGTGAGATAAATTATGTACGATTTATTTGAATTTGAATTTTTTTTATTATATTTTATTTAATTTCATTAAATAAAATTTTTTACGAAAGCTTACTTTATTGAAAAAATTTCAGTATTAAAAATATGAAAATTAAGATTAAGATAGATTATGTATTTATATTTATTTGAGATAGATTATGTAAGATTTATTTGAATTTTATTTTTATTTTATTAATAATAATATATTTAATTTATTTTCTTTAAATGATATAATCTTGATCTAATTTACTTTATTTATGTATTGTAATTAACAAATGGGAATGCTAGGATGAATACATAAGTTGACATAGGAAGAGATTGATTAGCAATAATGTATTTAATTTCCTTTCCTTAAAGTATGTAATTGTAACTAGCAAATGGAAATGCTTAAGATGAAAATACAAGCTAAAGTACGTAATTATAAGTATCAAATAGGAATGCAAAGATGAAAATACAAGTTAAAGTATGTAATTGTAACTAGCAAATGGGAATGCTAAGATGAAAATACAAGTTGACACAATGAAGAGTTTGATTAGTACATCTTATTTATAGCAAGTTGAAAAATGTAGACCATTTATTTAATTACAACTAGCACAATTTCTTCATTCACAAATGGGAATGTCCTAAGTGATTGTGGGACGAATACATAAGTTGAGGAAAGGAGGAATTGTGCTTCTCCATTAGTTATTGGTTAATTGTAATTAGATCAAGATTTTGTCATAAGTTAATGAGGCAACTTTTTGAGTTAAGATACTTTTTGAGTGAAGATCTTGTTAGTGTGTGATGAGTGGAGGAAAGGGAGGTGTGGAAAACAAATCAAACAGTAGTCTTAAAATGGTAGAACCACACTAAGGAAATAAATCTTTTATTGAAGACAATAATTACATAATTATATAAAAAAAAAAAAAAAATTCAAGGTAGTGAGTGAAGTTGAAGCTTAACATCAAATTAATGGCCACTTGTGATAAAAAAATCTATCATTGACATGAACTAAACCATGGAATATTGTTTTAATATCTAAACAAGATGTGTAAGTAGATTATAGGTAAGTACGTATCACCAATGTTTGAAGTTGGGCAAGGCCGTGATTTTTTTTTCGTGTATGTGTTGACCTTTAAGTTGTTCCCTCTCTCACACATACGCTCCAAATGTTAGGGCAGGTGTGTGGGATGCACCTTCCTACACCACTCTATGCCTTCAAGCAAGTTCTTGGGCCCAAGGTGGCTTACCCTCAATCTTTCCTACGGTAAGAGTTATTGTCTATTACCCAAGAACAACATATTTTAGTCAATGAATCTTAGACATGATTTATAACATAGATAGGGAGTGTATGGAATTGCTCTCTATTATTTATTTACAACAAAATAAGAAAGATGTAGAGTTGTATTTTAGGGGTGATGATAAGACAACCAACACCGGAATTAATGAGTTTCAACCATATGAATGATATTTTTAACCATGGGAATCATAATCTAGTTCTTCTTCCAAAATAAATCAAATAAAGTGAACGAATATGAATTTAGGAGGAGGAAAAACTACTTTTCTAACACATATTTATCAAATAAAAAAGCAAATTGCAAGGAAAGCATAGATCCAATGGTTCATTCAACACCATGTGGGACATAAAATGAAATGGAAAAACATGATAGCTTGATTGTATCTATTATTTACCATCACAACAACAACCTTGTTCCTCCTTTCAAAATAAATCCAAAAGTTCATTTAAAAAATAGTAGCTCCAATGTTAGAGACTATAAAAACAACAATCTCATTATACAATAAATGCACAAGGGTTTGGGGAAAATAAACATTGTCCTAGGTCATTACTTCCCTTTACAAAGTCTATTACTCAAATGATGATTACAATAAGATTGGGAATTGAAAGAGAAGATAAATAGAAGAAGAACAATGTTACTTGTTGCTACAAAAAAAATGACACACCAGATGAATATTCAGTTTATGATGGCCTCTTGCCTATATTTTCCCTAATTTTCTATTGAAATGAACCTTTAATTTAATGAGAAAATATTCTCTCCTATAAGCTCTATGAGGGGAATAAAAACCGTTAAATATAGGTCAAAATATTTTATCTTTCCACCAATGAGAACCCTCCTTTGCCTCTGTTTCCCCTTTTTTTTAAATAAAAATGGGGAATCTTCTTATTGTATACCACTGAGACTTGGAGGAAGATCCTAAGTAGTTAGGTTAGAACCAGTTCCTCTTCCACTAGGGAATTTGATTCCACGATACTTTACAATAGATTCTATTTAAATCGAGGTTTATTATTCCCTTGCTAACTTCATGAATTAGATGGTAGTTTCTTTAGTAAGGATGGGTCCTTTTCATTAATTTGGTTGGAGGAGACTCCTCTACTAAATTGTTTGAAGTTGGAATCTATTCATTTCTTTGTTCGGCAATAACTGGAGGTCCAATCTTTAAATCATAGGAGTTGATGATGTGCGTTACTCTAGTGTTTATCCAATTTGCATCAAATGATTGTAGTGGAAAAAGGTGGAGTTGACAACCATGATTTCCTTTGGGTTAGAAACCCTCCATAATGATCCTCTGGGATCTCCGCAACATTAGACTTGTTGAACGTTGATGTTGTCATTGATGTCAATCAAATAAGCATAAAGACTTGAAGCTTGTTGAACCTTGCAAAGCAAGAAGCATAAAGACTTGAAGATTGTTCAACCTTGTCAAGTAAGAAGCATGATGATCTCAAGCAAGGAAGCAAGAAACATGATATTGAATGATTATTGAACTTTGGTGTTGAAAGTAATGATGTCAAGCAAGTATTTTATGAAGCCAACTTGAAGAAATATATAGAAAATATATATGCAAGTCTCAGTAGTGCATGATACCCATGGAGTTATGGTTCGCTATGTACATGAAGCCAGTTCGAAGAAGTATCTAGAGAATAAGTTTGCAATTTTATGAAGTGCAAAAATCCCACCAAGATATGGAACCCATATGCATAAATACCACCAAGTCATTGGGCTCAAGTGCACAAAAACCCATGAGGATGAATTATCAAAATATGTACACCGATAGAAGATTGAATGGAGTGATTAGCTTGACAAGAAGCAAGGAATAAGGAGTGTCACTCACTCAAAGGAACCCCAACTTGTGGACACATCTTTTGAGAAAGAATAGTATAAATAAGCGGGAGATGAACATGTTGAAGTAACATTGAAGATGAATAAGATGTGATATTTTGAGTTTGCATGCTTCGAATAATTAGGGAATCAATGGCTTGTTGATCTAGAAGAAGTTTATGCAACAATGAGTCGAACACGCAAAAAGCAATGAAGAAAAAAATAGATAGTGCACAAATTAGAAGGGGTACCTAGTATTGATATGTGCGAAGGAGATATACAGTAAAATCAGTTTAAGCAGAAGTCGTAGATCACAGATATTGACATTGTAGATCATAGAAGTTACATATTAGTGATATTGTAGATTGTAGAAGATGCATGTCACATATTGCAAAAGTTACAGATTGTTTATATTGCAGAGTGCATAAGGCATAAATCATAGATCATGAAATTCATAGTTCATGGTATATACATTTATTGTAGGGTGGAAATAAGGGATAAGGATAGGAATTCGAAGCTTCCTTCTAGTTGGTGTCAAAGAATGCAAGACATAGAGTTGGAGCTTCCTTTTAGTTGGTGTTGAAGAATAAGGATTGGAGATTGCATTCTTCAATTAGGTTGTTTCCTTAACACAACAAGTTGGTGCTTGTGCAAAATGATTGATATCCTCTCATGTCAATGCATGAATATTTCAAGTAGGTGCTTGTGTAGAGGATTAGATTCCTTAAATGTTGGTGCATGTATCCAGTAACTTGGTGCTTGCTTGTGGGATTGGAGTCCCAATTAGATTAGTGTGTAAGTGAGTTGGCGCTCACATATTGGAGATTGTTGTCTCCCATCTATCAATGTAATCTCTCTCTCTCTCTCTCTCTCTCTCTCTCTCTCTCTCTCTCACACACACACACACACACACACACACACACACACACACACAAATAGGGAGAGAGAGAGATTTACTTTACAAATTCTTTGTGCACATGTGTCTTTTATTATTTTGACTTAAATATAAATTGGAGTACAAATTGTTAAGTGAAAATTGTGTAATATGTGAATTATACTAATTCACCCCGCCCCGCCTCTCAGTATAAATATTAATTTCAAAAATTAGTATCAGAGCGAGGTTTCTGTACATTATCAGTTTAACAATTGGAAGATAGATATTTGCATAGACATGGATAGACAGGAAGATATTTCTACTAACATAGCACCAAGATTTGATGGTTCAACCTATACCTTTTGGGGAATAAGGATGAAAGTGTATTTGCAATCTCTTGGAGTCAATTTTTGAATGTCTATGGAAAACAGTTATGATGCTCCCAAAACTGCACCAATGGATGCAAGTGATAGAAGACAGTATGAATATAATGTAAGGGCCATGAATGCAATATTGTGTGGCCTAGAAGGCTCTAAGTTTACCAAGGTGATGCAATGCACATCAACCAAAGAAATGTGGTAAACTCAAGAACATCTACGAAGGAGATGAAAAATTAAAGAAGGGAAATTTGTAGACTTATTCAGGATAGTTTGAAACCATGAATATGAGAGGAGAAGAAAACATAGCATTAGATCTTCTCCGGGTTTATGAAATGTTAATATTATCAAATGATTTGAGTGCAAAAATTTGTTGAAGAAGTAGTTGTCCAAAAGATATTGAGAATTTTTCCATCGAGATCTAACTCCAAGGTATCAATCATGGAAGGTAGAACTAATTTGGAAAAGATGAAAAAGGAAGAAGTACATGGGATTCTGATTGAATACAAGATGAGGACTGAAAAGGAGAATCCTTCTAAGAAAGAAGCAGCCTTCAAAGTCACAAAAAAGAAAAAAATGCAGTGAGAAAAAACACAACACGAATACATCTGATGGATAAGATGAATAGGAGGAAATTTTTTTAAGGAAATTAAAAAGTGTGTGGAAAATACAAAGGAAAGTTACCATTCATATATTTTAAATGTGGGACACTTTGCTTCAAAATTCCCTTACAAAGAAAACAAAGAAAATATTAGTGAAGAAGAAACCAATCACAAAGAACAAAGGAAGGAATACCAACATGATATGTTTGAAAATAGAAATAAGTTCCCTAAATAGAGAGAGGTCATGTACTTGAAGGAAGACAACAACTCATCTAGAGATGATGATGATGATAGTCCAAGATAAGTACTTTTTATGGTAATTATAGAGGATGAATATTTCTAAGAAAAAGAAAATCGTTGTTCTTTTATCAAGGAGGAATCATCATATGAAAAGATACATGAAAGTCAACTAGGAACATTAAATACGTATTTTGGCAATGAGATATATACCTCACCTTCAAAATCTGATGCAAAAATTCGATTAGGCAGCCCACTTGATATGGGTAACAATGAAGAAGAAACCTTCAAGGTCGAAGACAAGGAAATTGCAGAACTTGACTAGGAAGGTGAACTGATTAGTGCTATGGAAGAACTGAAGAATTTAAGAAAGAATAATAAATCCTTAAAGGAACAACTTTTAAAGGATGAAGAACAAGTTAAGGAGGAAAATTCCTTTCAAAAAACATTGGTAAAATAGATGAGTAAGAGGGAAAAAGATCTGGAAAGGCAGTTGGACTATGCCCTAGATGAAGTTAATAGGATTGAAGGAAATAATCTTGTGTTGGAAGCGTCACTAGAAGAAATAAAAAGGGTAAATAAGCTGCTAACTAGACATCTTACGCAAAAATATATTAAGATATCTCACTTGAAAGGAGAACCGACTAAAACATGAAGAGGAAATCAGTGTTTTGGTAATCAAAGAAAATTAAAAGATGAACTTCCAAACTACGCGAATACAAAAGGTGACAAAGTGTGTTTTGACACAAAAATTGAAGCAAAATTCAACAACAACACCTTAATCCTGGATAAGATATTCAGTAGTCATAGGTCACCAAAAGACAAAAATGGGGCTTGGCTATAATGGGATAATTGAAAAATTTTGTGCCACTAATCATATTTTTGTTTCGAGTCAACTGGATACAATTCATAAGAACATAAGGAATGCTCCTTCAAAACAAGCTCAATTGAGGTGTGGCAATTCTTTCAGTTATAAAAATCAATTTAGTATACTGAAATACTCAAGATGTAATTATTTTGGTCATATAGCAAAGTATTGTCATACATTGAGATGTTATGCTTGTGATGGTTTTGGGCATAATGATCAACATTTCCTAACTTAGAACAATGAAACAAACAAAAATAAATATTTCATGTAATGTAGATAGTAAAATATGGAGGGAAAATGAAAGTAGTCTTGGAAAGTATAAAAAAGGGTGCATGCAAATCAAAAAATGGATAAAGAAAGTTTCTTATACATGTGCAGTTGAAGTAAGTAATCCAAGTATTTCTTAAGTAGAAAATGAATTCTTCCTATATTGCTGATATTCAAAGTTTTGAATAAGATCCTTGAATTCAACATGTCATCTATTAGAAATTCAAGGAAAGTATTAGTAGAAATTGCAACGAGAGTATATTTGAAAAAATGTCGGACATAGTATACACTCATGTATGGATGTGATTGCTAAAGGGAGGAGAACACATATTCAAGATTGCCATAATTTAACACACTACTTCTATATTAGTATCAATGGAAAAATAGTCATATATTCAGAAGTAAAAACAACTTTGGATTGTATGATTGCATCATTGGTCACATACATAAATCTAATTATGTGCGCAGATAAAACTCTTTTGCACAATCATATTTTGTATTATTAAGGAGCTATCATTACAAGAAACAAAAGGGTATATATTTATGATAGAAACTCTGTCACAGAAGTTAGAAGTCAGATGAAAAAATAAGTATCCTCATCCAACTTACAAAAATGGATCTCTGAAGCTCAAAATATACAGAAAAATAATGGTGTAAATCACTAGGCCATAAGTGGCATATAAACCAACAATAATATGTTGTCACATAAATTTCAAGACACTACAACAAGCATACATTTGTCAAAATTTTCTTAGAAGGAATATTAGCTTACAAAAATTGAAATATTCAGAAACTACTAACTAAAACCTTGAAACGGAGCCTGCACGGGTGTGGCTCGTTGGCGGTGCAATTGTTATAAAGTCACTTGTTGTAAATTGGAGGTCATGAGTCAAATCACACCCGTCTTTACCTGTGTTCCATGCTTGCGGGGTGTGTGGGGCACCTAGGGGTATAGTGGTAGCGAGATTGGATCCCTGGACCCCGTGTCACACGAGTACCAACCCTTCCCCAGTTGCCGATTCCCCTAGTTACTAAAACCTTGAAACAAAAGATGTAATTCAGTATCAACAACACCCAACAATGACAAGTGCAACTCAATTTCAAGAGGTGACAATGTCTTAGAATCCAACAAAGATGAGTGAAGCTCTGTATCAAGGAAGAACCATCTCTTGGAACCTGCAAATAACAAATGGAATTATATAACAAAAGAAGATGGCCTCTCAGAATTTGTTCTAGAATGACATTTTAGAACAAAGGAAAATCAATTTTAAATACAATTATTCTAAACCATTTATATAAACAAATTAACTCAATTCAATTAATAAATACTTTGACAGTTTGGTTTTTTGTTTTTTTTGCAAGTAAGACAATTATATATTAATTATACATAAGGAAATTGTCATCACATGAACCAGTCCACATTTTTTGTACCTCCATAACCCCATTGCAAACCCACAAATTTCTAAACAACATAAAAACTACCCCTCCCCGATGGGGAAAATAGAGCAATTGACCATTTTTAACACGCCTATCAAACTACAACTCAGACCCAAACATCTCATAACAAAAAGTACCATCATCACTTCCTTATCTATCATACTAATAACATTGAAACCACAACCAAAAGGAAAACCAACAAATGTTGAAAACAGCTAAAGGCACTAATGAGGAACCTGGGAACCCCCCGGTTCCATTGACGACAAAGCATCAGCACGACATGGGAGAAACAAAAATCCAAGGAGGTTGGAAATAATGCCAAATTTTTTATGCATAAGGAAAGAATCATTATAGTGTTCCTTCCAACACTTCATTGGCTCCATATCACCTTCCTTCTTTGCCTCCTGCTCCATTAAGACATGGGAAACATCCCTTTCATGCCCTAGAACAGGGTCACAATTCAATCATACAACACCATCCTTTACTGAGTCATGCCAGGGTCTTAAATCCATGGCTCTAGTTCCTTGAATTCTTCAACCATATTCCTATTCTCTAACTCTTCCCACAACACAACCTCCACCACCTTAATCTCTTCCTGGGTGCTCTGCGGGATTATTTCCTTAATTTACCATATGGCTTGCACAACCCCGAGTTTCTCCCTATTCTCCCTTTTCTTCCCATTCTACTTTGCATCACTGTTATCACCACTCATTTCCATCAACTATGAGCTTCTTCTAACCCACCACTCGACCAATAAATCAACAACCACCTACAACGAGACCCCCACCGTTCACTAGCAGCTTAAATAAGCCCAATGTTACCCAAGATGTAGATATCCAAGCTGCATTAACCAAATTTCCTTTAAGCTATGAACTTCCATCTCCAATTACCACGTTGCAAAATTATTATCCTTGTCCATGAAAAGACTATCAAGCCTCCCAACAATCATTACAAGTGTATTTTCCATACAACAAACCTGAAACCATGAATTACCATAAATTCTCACAACATCTCATTACCATAAATTCTCACAACATCTCATGTCCTTTCCCCATAGACGACAACCCAGTTTATAACTTCAACTCCCCACCTGAATCAAACACCACCTTTCGCCATGGTGTGACACATCCTCGTAACATGTCCTTCTATGTACGACACATGCATCTTCCTCTCACCCATCAAATCTAATGACCACCCGCATCCCAGGAACAAATAATTTAACTTATTGAACCAATATTTTTTCCTTTTATCATTATATATAGGATACGCATCTAGTCTACACACCTATTAATTGTGTGCCGTCTAGTGTTGGAATTTCACTAAAATTTTACCAGTCAAATTTTTTTTATTTACATTTTTGGGTTTCACATTACCCTTCACTAAACGTTGTACTTAAATATATACCTGTCAATATTAACGTTTGCGGTAAATAAAAATCTCTGACTATTTCCACCGTCCTACTGTAAATTTGGAATACTATAAATTTGGAGCACAAACATGATCCATTCCATGTTTATAGCCATTCTAACCCTAAGGTTAAACACCTTTATGAGAATTATACATTGTCATGAAGCATATTTATTACAACTTAAATAAGGAAAATCTCAAACAAAAAGGTTAGTTCAAAAGCTTCCAAACTTTTTGTCCATTTTTGGCCAAGAGTAAGCATGGTGGAGATTCGAGAATGTTTTCCCTTAATGATTTCCTTTTCAGGATGGATTTCTCGATTTGAATGAACATGGGAAATTCTTTATAGGTATCTATAAAAAGCTTGTGTTACAGTCGTGTGCAACTAGCATGTTATTAGTGTTAAACAATGAGAAATTCATCTCATGGGCAGCAGCCTTTAGTAGAGGCATTTCACGGCACTAAATTCAAAATTGGAAAAAATGAATTTTAAACAAATCAAAGGCATTTAACGACGTTAAATTATAAAAATCTAAAACAATATAAACCTACAAAATTCTAAGAACAAATACTTGGTGGAGACTGGAGACGATCTTCGGTTTGCTGCTGCGAGTCTTGAATAGTTTATTATGTGTTGCTGCCAGAAAATAATTAAGGTTGCTAAAAGGAAGCACCAGTGACTAGACTAGGGGTTCTGAGAGCAGACTCATGCAACACGCCTGTAGCCTGTCCAGTGGCCACATCGTCAATTCTCTTGAATTTTTTTGGCCTGGTGGATGAATCTGCTACAAAAGGCGGTTTCCAACTCCTGCAGTGCTCTTCTATCACATAATAATCCACATGATAGCTCACACAAATTTTCCATTGAATTGAAGTTGTTTTCCCATAATCCAGTGGATGAATCGGCTTCCCTCATTCCAGTCTAGCTACCCTCATTCCAATCCATCCCAGCAAAAGGAAGTTCCCAAATCCTCTAGTCCTACTCTATCAGATTAAGATACAAATTACAATGATACATGATACATAATACTAATCCAGATGATAGCTCGAGCCTTGACCTTGCCCTTGCACAAATTTGCATTCAATGGCATTCAGTGCTGAGTGATTCACGGTTCAGGGATGATGGATCACATTTATGAATTCATCTAGATGGCGCGAGGCTCCAACTCAGAGTCTCGGGAGTTGGGCCTTCCCATCACTTCCTCAACTGGCAATGGGACCACACTCCAGGCTAGATCTTACATGAGGGTTTCGGCCCTGACCCAACTCTAGTCAGATACTTCCAGTCCTAGACCTAATGTTATATGACTAATATTATGACGTTTTGAAAAAATTGTAAAAAGTCAAAACCATGTTTTATGAAAATATTAAACTGTTTAGAAAAATGATTTTGTTGAATTTTTACCCATATTTGACGGGAAAAATGTCCAAAAAAAGGAAAATACCCGTCAATTTCCAACCCTAGTGTCATCAACAATCGTCCCCAATATAAGTCACGTGCAATATTAATTCATAGATTATTAAAATAAAAGTATGAAATGCTTTTTATATCACACAATTCAATGTATGGCTTAAATAATTATCCAAAAGTATAATTAAAGAATAAAGGAAAGGACAAATGCAATTATTCAATGGAAGCATAAAATTTTCAATCTATTTAACAATTATAATGATCAAGTTAGTCTATTTAAGGATTAGATTTATAACTAGCTTAAGTACACAATGTTTTTCCCAATAACCAACATGTTATCTAAATTTTTCCAAACAACAAACATGTTAGCTTTGTTAGCTTTAACATTGGTTGGTGAAAATTTCAAATAACAATTAAGGATAACTCATAATACCAACTATATCTTCCATCATGATATATTTAGCTCTTCCTTTGACAATGGAACTAAGAAAACCAATCTTGTAATTATAATTATAATATGTCACTGAATGTACCATCGTACTTTCTCATAAATTTTAAATTTCAACTTTTTTTCTTTACCAATTCCAAAAGTGTTAATGGTTTCCACCCATCGAGAAAACTTCCCCAAGCTATGTGGAATCATAATCAAGATCATAATATCATAAGATATTGAAGTATAATACATTCCATGATGGATTCTTGACACATTCAACTCATAGCAACACCTTTAATAAATAGATTCACACCACAAGGAACTCAATTACCTTTCAAATCCAACTATCCAAGTAACTTGATCTCTGATAAATTTTGAAAAAAATTGGTATTATCTCCCCTTATTTTGTTTACCCCCAAACCCATGAAGACATCCTCTATTTATAATCCCAAGGTGATCTATCATCAAGCATTATGCAAAAGTCCCTAATTTTAAAATTCTAAAATTAACTAATATTCCTAGCTATTTGACACACTCTCCAATTTTCATTATTTTGAGATTCCAGTCAAGTCCTCCAAGAAAGGTAAGAAGTCTAAGTGATATATATATCGAAGAACTTCAAATCAATCAACAAGTTTATCTTTCATACTAGACTCATGCCAAGGAAAATTTTAAGGATCCATAATTTTCTTAAACTATAGAAACTATGGTGAATCTTATTAATTTCTTAAATTTCCAACCACGAAATGTTTATAGTTTTGTTTTATAAAATTATTCAGATTTATAAGTATTTTGTATAGTTTCTGAACAATTTTGGTGATTTTTAGAGTAAAATACTTTTATCCTATGGGATTTGGGTGAATCATTTTAGAAAAAAATGGAATTTTATGAATCTCTTTTTGAAAAAAAACATGGAAATTTATCCCATGGGCTAAATTTCACCTCTAAAATCTTTCTTAACTCACACATTTAAAAAAATTAGTAGTACTCGTGTTTCATCATATGAGAGGGACCTAAAATAAAGTTATTGAATCATAAATCATTAACTATACATTAATCATGTCAGCATCCTAAAGTATTAACTAATGCAATCACAAGGAAGAATACCAATTTCATCTCATAGGTTTAGAACATCACACACATTGTGTCTGTGTGGTGGTGAGGGGAGGGGAGGGGGGTAGACGGTGGATTGGAGCATTTCTACCCTTGGGTGAAAGCTAATAACTATCCTTTCCCGTGATCGAAGAAGGAACTGGGGCCAGAGAATAAACCGGTTCTAGTTTTCCTAGGAGACAACTTGGCACTGTCCCAAAAAGTGGAGGCCTGGTGATCAAATGTCTTTTCCTGTTATGTTGCTGGTACCCGCACAACCTACACCTTTTATCTTGGAAATTTCTAGGTAATAAACAACTGGCCTATGGCCTATACCTTTGCACTCGATGCCTTAGTTGGTGATGTTGTTGGTACTTTCCCGAATATGGGTCCACCTGGTTAAATCGATTCAATTGAATTTAATATTCTATAACATGTCCAAAACACATATGATTCATTTTTTCCCATTATAATACACCAATAATCAAATCAATCTAGAATAGCCTTTTAAATCTAGTACAAAATTGAATCATACAGAATGGGAATTACATAATCCCCCCCTTGGAACAAAACTTCAGCCTGAAATTTTTTAGAGAACAAAAATAAATATTCGAGGTGCATAAAATTTGTTCCCTCTCAAGTATTTGAATTAGGACTATAAAGGTCCAATAAGACCTTTAATTAGTCGACCGAGTGACACATAAGTAGCCAAGTGTAACAACCCAAAATACATTTTGACTCTACCTACAATTGTTTCTAATCTAATATATGAGATGTGTCAAGAATATAGTGCCACAAAACTAACACATGTAAAATATCATGCATATTATGTAAATGTAGTACTACAAAGGGATATTCCATACATAAGATCTTCTAGAAGACCTCAAATGGCCCTACAAACCTTGGGGAAAGTTTGGATATTTTATCATAATTTATGGAACTCTTCTTGCTAGGATTACATCATAATAAGACTATGTCACCCTCTGTATTGTATGATTCACTTTATGTGCATCCACATAATTTTTTGTTGTTGACCTAGGTAAGCTTCTTTCAATCTTTGTCTAAATAAATGCACATGTTCCTCCATTTTCCAACTAATTTTAGGCCCTTCCAAGGTCCCCTCCTCAAGTATGTCCCAAAATAATCGAGTTCTATAAGGTCTACCATACAATAATTAAAATGATGGCATGCCAATATATTATTATAATTGTTATTATAAGGAAAATCCACCAAAGGAAGAAACTCTCTTTCCATTTGGTTTACTGCCTCCATCACATATATGTGAAGCAAATATAAGCAAGATTGAGAGATAAGTAGGGTCCATACTTGATCACTGAAGGCTGGTCCAATGAATTGTGACAAGGTCTTGCACAACTCAGACAATAGAAAAAAATGACAATGTTATTGTTAGCCCAAGGTCTTCAATCCAAACCACCCAAAGGTACGAATCCTAACTATGCGAATAAAGGAACTGAAGTCGAAAATGGAGGACACCATTTGATTACCGGTCAATGATGAGGGTCGTTAAAAAATGCGAGGGAAATTGTCATTAATGAAAATGGTCCCCAAGGTACCTAGTACATTCTAATGAGTGTGAATACAAGGCCTTGAAGTCGAACACTTAAAGAACCCATCGAGTAGGAGACATTAAGGTATTCCCACTACCCAATAGCGAGGGAAATTTCCATTGATGACTGCAATCCCCAAGGTACTATCATAAACTCTAAATCTCATTCCCAGAGCAAGATGTGTTGAGGTAGATAGAAACAGATCCATTGGAAGGAAGGAATTAAGGCATCCTCCATCATCCAACATGAGGTAAGTCAAATATTGAATGGATATGGAATTGGTACAAAATTTTACAACAAGGACCGTCAAATACATGATGTAATGAACTGATATCAGGGAATGACCAACACAAAAGGTCAAGGAAACTGCAGAATGGTAGAAAAAGGTTTTTCCTTGAACAATGAGCATGACATAATAGTGACTTAGGAAGCTTTTGATGCAAAATGACCAATGACAAAAATATGCAATGTAAGAGACATTGATAGATTCCCCATATAATTAGAAAATAATCCAACTGGAGGAGTTATAAACTATGAATTAGGATAAGTTAAAATACTAGAACCTAACTGGTTATAGACTCAAAATTGGTGCTTTGTTCAAGGAGACAAGACTTGCTGCCATGATGTTAAAAATATGTGAATGAACTTCCCTTTCCCCTCTTTCTTGTAAAGGTTTAATGAGTCCAAGAAAGAAAACCCATGAACTTCTTCATTATTGACAAGCTTGAAGAAGAGACAAAAGAATGCTTGATAAAGCATTGATTTGTGGATTTTACAAACCCAAATTAGTGGATGCTCTATGGTGTTTTCATAGTTTTGAGAGTATGAAAACTCTAAAGAAAAATTCAGGGGGGGCACATTGGAGGAAATTTCAATTCAAAATGGACCTTTTAACTTTAACTCAAATTCCATGTCATCATGTGTTAGCCAATGAAACTGATTTAAACTTGAAATACTGTATAGGTCTTAAACACTTTTTTAATATAAATTTAGGGATAGGTATCATAACAAACAATACTTTTTTTGTTTGTATTTTCAACATATATCCCCGTGTTTTTACTCAAATTTTGATCGAGAGAGCTCGTTGGATGTGGAATTTAATTCCGCATCCAATGAGCTCTCCCGATTCAAATTTGAGTAAAAGCACGGGGAGATATGTCGAAAATACAAACAAAAAAGTAGTTTTTTTCTTTTCTTCCTCCAAAATTAATAAATATTATTTTATTATTTTAACTTGGCATACTTTTGATGGACCCCGCTACCTCCAAAACAAGAAATACCTGGAAATATTTTCCAAGTATTTCTTGTTTTGGGGGTAGCGGGGTCCGTCAAAAGTATGCCAAGTGGGTACTCGTTGGATGTGGAATTTAATTCCGCATCCAATGAGCTCTCCCGATTCAAATTTGAGTAAAAGCACGGGGAGATATGTCGAAAATACAAACAAAAAAGTAGTTTTTTTCTTTTCTTCCTCCAAAATTAATAAATATTATTTTATTATTTTAACTATTGTTTTATTAATTTTTTTTAGGAGGCCCATTTTGAGTTGAAATTTTCTCTAATGATTTTTCATAAATTTAGTCTATTAAGTCCAAAAAAGTATAAAACAATCCAAAGGAGAACTCTCTTAGCTCAAGTGAACTAAGGTGTACCTTTTTTGTACTTAGTCAGAAAGGTTCAAAAAATGGGTAAGCTATCATCAGACCGATGCTCCTTCAAAAGCAAGTAGAAAATATTTAGTTTTAACGAGTGTGAAGGAAATCAAGATCACTCAGAAAGTTCTATTTATTTACAAGAATGGGACTGACAATAGTAAATTCGATGTTTTTTTCTTAGGGTTTAGCGAGCATGACAAAGACATAAAGTACGCTCAGGATATTTTTCATGTTTAGGTCTAGAGCATGAAAAAGAGAAAAATAAGCTCGAATAGGTTCCTTTTCCATAATGTTAGTCCCCTGGGTACGGAAAAGAGATAAACCTATGCCTGAAGATACTCTTCTAAGTTCCGAAGAAAATAGAGTATTCCATTTTTGTAAGTAATCCACATGGTCCCCAAAAAGTGGAAACATACCACCGATATGGACTCTATAGTGCCAAGGCTTGAGGGTTTATGATCCATAAGATCAACCTCAGAAGAAAAGAAAAAATCAAGAAGGGAGATAGAGTCTACAGGAACAAACTTAGTATCACAAGAGTTGAAAAATTCATAAGAAAATTCAAACTCATTAGGATCAGTGACTTCTTGTTCAAAGGGAGAGTTCAAAGACTCAACAAGATCAACATAAGAAGATGGATCAATGGAGAGATTAGGATTATTAAGAGAATCATGGTTATACTTAGTCACAACTGAACCAACATCCAAAAGAAGGTCAGATTGTATCAAGGACTGTAGGAAGACTTCATCAAAAGGAAGTAGACCATCCTAGATAATACACATATCTAGACATTCAAATGGATCGACGGAGTGGAGAGAATACTCCACAGCATGTATAGGATGGATCACATGGTCATTTACTTAAACCAAGTCCCAAGAAGATAAACATGAACATAGAGGCTTCTTCTTAGTAGTAATTGAATGCAAGGGATATGAGGCCACATAGCTTGCCCGTGGCGAGGTAGTGTCTATCGAGACAATGGGAATCAATAAAGGAAATACTTGGTCTCTAATTGGGTCAAGAGAGGGATCAAGAAAATCCAACTGATCAATAGTGACAATTTCTTCATTATGATTAAAGTACATCACATGAAAGAACGTTGACACCACAAATTGCATGGCATAAACATAATCACGCCTGAGGAGCATATTGAAGTCCAAAGGGTCCTCCAAGGGGTCCTCTATCACCATGAAATAAACTAATACGGTATTCCCACCCAAAGTAATAGGTGTTTGAGCAAGAATTCTCAAGGATATACTAGTTCTTCTATCAAAATCTAGTAACTGACTAACAGTTGACATAAGGATGGTATATCCCATGCCTCTCCAAGAACGTTCAGACACAATACTAACTAAGGCTCCTTCATTAACAATACAATGAGAAATTTTGTAATGTTCAACCTTAACCTTTATCTGGAAAGGTGCATCAAAGGGAAGGTACGGCTCAGCTGGGCTATCCCAATCAAAGGAAGCAATCCAAGAGCTTGGTGGGGGTTCATCTGAAACGATTTCAGTGCCCTCTTGTTCAGTAAGTTCTGAACTGGCAGTGAATAAAGTGTGACTAGCAGACACTTCACTCTCTAAATGAAGGGTGGCATTAATCGAAGAAGGAATTGACTCAATTGCTTGATGGAAATAACTCTCTGAAGGGAGAGTGGGATTGACCAAAGTTTGCATCAGTTCAATCACTTGGTAAAGGTCACTCTCTGAAGGGAGAGTGGGATCGACCAAAGATGAGATTGATTCAACCACTTGATCTACCGAAGGTTGAATATGTTGTTGAGAAACATCAGGTTGTTCAAGAGAAAGATGTACTTGGAACCAAACTCTCTGAACCTATATGATAGCAGGGCACTGATGGGTAAGGTGATCTCCCTCACAAAACCTACAAGGAAACTTCGGCTTGCGCTTTGAACGGTTGGTTTTCTCAATGGTGTCAACATGACTTGCATTAGATGACTGTTTGTCCCTAGCATGACCTCTAGAGGCTGGGTGGTTATGCTCAACATGTCTAGCAGAGGCTGGTTGTTTGCTCCTAGCATGATCTCCAGAGCCTGGGTGAATGGATCCAACATGGCCTACAGAGGTTAGAGAAGGTTTCCCAGCATGAACTGTAGAAGCTGGGTAAGTGGAACCAACATGACCTATAGAGGTTGGATGGGGAGGTTTAACTTGACCTACAGAGGTTGAATGGGTGCCATCAACATGAACTGCAAAGGCTGCATGACTGGGTCCAACATGACTTGTAGAGGTTGGAAGGGTTCCACCAACATGACCTATAGAGGCTGGGTGGATGGCTCCAACATGACCTGCACAGGTTGGAGAGGGTTTCCTGGCATGACCTACAAAGGATGGGTAACTGGATCCAACATGACATGCAAATGTTGGATGGGGAGGTTCAAATTGACCTGCAGAGGTTGAACGGGTGCCTTCTTGCTTTCGAGTCTTCTTCTTATTATTCCTTCTTTTACTATTTCTAGACTGTCGATTACTAGTATCAGAAATTTCATCGCATGAGGTAGAAGGAGGTGGAGAGGTTTCTATAGGAGAAGAGGAGGCATTGTTTTGATGCCCTTGATATCAAGCACTTTCTTGAGAAGCATCAAAAGCATTCAGGATAGTTGGAGTGGAAAACAACCAAACCGGTATCATTAGCATGAATCTAGGTAGATTCAAGGTAACCATCAAAGGAACACCAACATTCCCAGTGAGAGGGAAAGTACAAGGAGACCCTAGCATGGGCGTCTCTTGGTTAGTGTCTATAGGGGTATTAACCATATTTTCAAACAAGCAGACAAATTCTGAGGTCGACATGAAACCAACAGTAGAAAGAACACACCACTAGAAGAAAAGACCTAAGTATCAAACTAGGCAAATAGAAGTACCTTCCAAAGGAAATTCTAGGATGATGAGGGCCCAAAAAAAATCAGTGAAGGTCGAAGAGTAGTTGCTTGGAGTCTCGTGAAGATTTTTCTAGGTGTAAGTGTTGGAATCACCTAACCACCCTACTAAATTATCAACCAAGGTTACCTTCCAAGTATACCATAGGAGCAATGGAAATGGCCTTCCAATGCCACCCATGTAAGATCCTAGCAGACAATATACTAAGGCTACCAAAATCGTGGTGAAATTCTGACAGAATAGTATCAGTCCAGCCTATACACATGGGCAGGGTAGCTAATCCCAAAACCTAAATAGTACTAGGCACCACATGGATCCGGAAGGAGGTACTGTGTAAGTCCCCAAACGTGCAACAACTCTGGTGTATGCTTTAATGAGAAGATGATGGGTATCTCCAACAGCTCAATATCGCATGACCTTGTGCTTGACTCCTGTGTGAGAGTAGCTTTCTGGTGCCTTTCTCAATGAAGTTGGATTTCCTAAAAGATATGACACTATGTTTGAGTTTGAATTTTTGGGAAGTTAAAATATCCCTAACCCAAACCATTAGCCTAGACTAGTGTGTGACGTCCCTAGAAACAAACAATTACTAATAGATTTTAGATATTAAACGTTCATTTTAAAGGGTTGTTGATTACTCAAAGGGTGGATAAGGTGAAACAATGGTGTTTTGACTCAATGTCGTAACAAGATGAATAAACAAAAGAGAAATGAAATGCAAAAGCAAACCTACTTCTCTTTCTTTTTCAAATTGAAACTTGAAAGCCACAAAAGAAAAACTTATTTTTATTTTTTCAAGAACAATTATATGGAGTGCATTTAAGATCAAAAGCCTAATCTACATGCATATAAAACAAACATACATTCTTTTACTTTTCTTTTAATGAATGCAAAAGAAAAAACGACCTACAAACTAATGTATGTAGATAAAAAAAATCATAGCAAAAGGACTCCTACTATATAACCACTAGATAGACCCTAGACTTCCCTAAAGTCAGTATAAACCCTACTTGGAAAGGAGGCTTGCATAAGAGACAAGTGTAACACCCCCAGAATTAATTATTATCATTAATTCTGTTGAAAATGATTTATTATTATTATATTATTTTTTTATTATTTGGCAGAAATGTCAAGAATAAAACATTTTGTGATCAAAACAATTTTATTTAATAAAATATGTTGAATGGGGACAAGAGTGGATATAGTTGTTGAAGATTGTTTGCTAACCTACAAGAGGAAAAAGACAAGTGACAAAAACCACTGAGTGAGAACTCAAAATGCAGGAAGCATCATCCCCTAAAATCAGGTCACAACTCCTAGTTGAGTGTTAAAGAGCAGGAGGTTCATAAATTACCAAGTCCTAGGAAGAATACTATAAATTACTATTTCCAAAAGCAGTAGGAGGATAGCATTGGACGAGGATTAAACATCTGTGAAATGCAATAGGTGGCACATTTAGATTTTTCTCTTTTGGTTCAACGAACAGGGTCGGGGTTTCTGGAGCAAGTAGCTTGGCTGCTCTAGGAGTTGGTTGGGAGGAACAACATTCCCACTCTTGTTTTTCCCAAAAGTGTTGGTGCCAGGTTTCTACTTTACATTATAATGCTCTAGATTATATTTTTCTAGATCTGTAGTTTGTAAAACTTAAATCGTTACCGATTTATTTATGGTTGTTATAGTTGTAACTGATGGATTGAATTATTTAGTTTTCATATGCACAGAAGTAGCTATATTTGACTGTTTATTCCCTGCATGCATCGTTTTCCAAATATCTTCTTACTCTGCATTTGAAAGTTTAATTAGTGACTAGTATTATAATGTCTGAATATCATAATAGATCTGCATACTTCTAAGTAAGAACATGATTCCAATTTATGCAATGTTTACATAAACCTCTGATGTAGATTAAGTAATGTTAGTTTATAGATCTGTAACCTTTTAGCTTAGATAGAACTCCCTCTAAATAATATTCATAGTCTTATGACATAGGAATCAAATAAGTATTAAGTATCTAATAAAATGTGTTTACAAACATAACTCCTCTATCTATAGGTATCCTATATATCTTGTAATGTACGGGTTGGAAAAAAAACAGTTCATGGATCAAATATCCTTAACTAAGTATTATAATTTTAGATTGTTTTACTTTATAGCATACCCGGGGGCTTGTATATTAAAAACCTTGATCTATTTTACATAATCGCATCACCAGTCATGGAATCAAATCCCTTAAAGTTACAATATAAAAAAATGGTCTGGAAATCCTTAATTTCCCATAGCAGGTACAATTAATAAAAACAACGAACAGACAATCAACGAAATTGAATGATAGATTAATATCAAACCTATTAACAAAATAAAGGTCAATCACCATAGGTAAGTCCACATTGTAAATAAAAACAATTGTTATAACTTCCACTCATTCCTATAATTAATCGTGGGATCAGATCCTTTACGATATCCAACAAAATATTTAAGTCAAATTGTCACCCAGTTATTTACACCAGTAATCGTAATACTCCTTACAACAGGAGGATTAGAGTTTTGGGAAAAAACCACAATGTGGCTTCCAAGACCAGTTTTAATAACCTACAATAAAAACAAATTTTAATTACACAGTAGAATTAAATTATTACAAAGGCATATCCTCAGGCTCTCTCAAACTGGGAATCCATACTCATGAAGGTTATGGGATCGAGTCCCATGCAATTAATTAAAAGCACATAAATACAATGTAACTCAAGACTGTATTATTTATCAAACAGAAGGATTCGTGGGTCAAGCTCCACGCACACACAGATCAACAGATCAAGTCTTATGCACGACATAATTAAAATTACATCCCAATAATTGTATCATTTATACAACCCACTTACAAGATGGTCGTAAGACTCATCAAAGAGTCCACCATCGCAACATACAGTGTTAATAAAGTAATGTAATACATAAATACAATAAACAAAAGATATGTGTTCCCTATACACAGCCATAATACCATCCACAATGGCGGCCGAGGGTTTAGATATAAACCACACTTTAATCTTTAAAAACATATATATCAAATTCATTTAAGCAGTCTAAGATGGTTGTAATACCATCTCACAATGTCTACCATTTCTACACAGGACTTATATATATATATCCATTCGTATAAGCAAAAAGAATCTTTATGGAACCATAAACAATAATAGGTTATAACCATCGAACGTTACAAGAAGTAAAACCATCAAAGATGGTGGCCTTGTTCTTAAACCAATTAATACATAGGAGAAACCATCAAGATTTTCCATAGAGAAAGCTGTGAGATCACAAGTCACCTTAAACGTAGAGGGTAACTTGAATAAGAAACTTATCTTAAGTTTGTAGCCACCTGTGGAAGCCTCATGACCCTGCCTTTGGGTCCTGCAAACAGCAGGTAAAAAGATTAACGTTTTACAGATTAAAGGAAATTGTAAATAACTTTATACAAGGAATGTGATCGAGAGCACTTACATGGGAGTCCTAAGACACAGGCCTGGGAGGAGGTGACCTTGTCGCCTTCCTACCAGCGCAAAAACCTACAAGACAAACCAGTTGAAGTTAGGTTAAGATTTGGATGCAGGAGCATAGGCTCAAGAGGGAGAAGTAATTCATGACTTCACAAGGTCAAGGGAACTCTTAAGGAGACCTAGGGTCTCATTCATTTGTAATTTGCTTTATTTTTTAAAAGCTAAATAAAAATGGATAAGGAATCTAGATCCTTTTCCACATGTAATAGTTAGGATTGATTTAGTTGTTTAGTTGAATGAATTCAGCAATCTATTAGTGAGTCATAGGGTTAGCAGAGATCAATAAGGATTGTACTCCTTTGTTATAGGGTCTGAAAAACAAAATCCTCTTGTATTTAAATCAGTTTGAGTTATTTTCTTACACGACTTAGTTAGCTTACAGAGCTTTTTGGCTCGTATAAGCTTAGTTTAGCTCAAAGAGCTTAGGATAGCTCATAGAGGGTTGAGGATAGCTCGAAGAAGCTTGCTTAGCTTGAAGAGAGTGTGTGGAGTGCAGAACAGAGAGAGTGTGTTCTAGGACTGGTGGATTGAATGAAGAACAATGTTTTCATACTCTGCACATGTTTTCTTATTTAATGTCTTCTTTCCAATAGCTAGGAGCATGATTATAATTCTCTGTGCACGTGTTTTAACTTTGATATGTTATTGAACAATTCCCTAAGTTTGGGATTCATTTCTGCATAGAAATTTGATCTACTCAGGATCAAATTCAGTGATTTCATTATAATCCGAAGACAAACCAGAAAATCAACAGTTGTAATTAAGTTCTGCAGCCAAGAGACACATATACGTAGAGTTAGACTGTGATCCGCATCAAAATATGGATCAACGATCACGATCCACCCTGCAGTAGATCGACGGTTCATGAAGAGGATTGCGGGAGCAGAAAGGTGGAAGTCCAAAAGTTCAAGAATAAGAAAATTTAGATTTTAGATTTCCGAAGTCGAAAAGAGGAAAGTAGTAGAACAGGAAAGGACTAAGGCTAGAAGTTGGGATTTCCAATTCCGAAGTCCGGAAGCTGGAAAAGTGAAGTGCAGAAGTGCGGAAGGGTGGAAGTTCAAAAGTCTAAGAAGTGAGGTTTTCAATTTTCAATTTCCGCATGCGGAAAAGGTAAGTGCAGAAATCCTACATCGAAAGGGAGTGTGTGGAAGGAAGGTTAGATAGTACTCCAAGTTGTTTAAGAAAATTAAGGCATGTTAGTTTTCAGTAACCTCGGTTTTGAGGTCTATAAAAGAACAGTGCCATCAGAGTGGTATCAAAGCAGAAAAAGGGATTATGCATGAAGGTATGAGAGTATGGTCACAATAGTTCTTGTTTATGAAATATTGTGAATTGTTAGTTTATGAGGTTGGAGTAATTTTCCTGTATCAAAGGCAAGGTTACTTTTACTCTTGTATTACTAACAGATTCAGAGCAAGTCACTATTGATGATAAAATTGTATCTAGTAGTGAATTGTTGTGTCAAGAGATGGAGGTCAGAGTTGGAAAAGTTCAGGGTAGGCTAGGAAGACCTGTTGCCAATACAGAATTGAGAGATGAGATAAGAACTCTGAGAGCAAGGTTGGAAGCCTTAGAAATTGGCATACATCATGAGCACACTGGAGATACAAGTGATGAAGAGATACATGAAGAGGAGGAGAATACAACTGCTGAAACTCCTTAGGTAAGAATGTTTAGGTCTACTTTGGTGCAGGTTCTAGTTCAGGAGCTCATGTTCCATTCTTTAGTGGAAGCTTAGATCCAAAAGAATTAATTGATTGGATTAATTCTATGAACAAACACTTCGACTATGTTGAAGTGAAGGAGGACAAGCAAGTTATATTTGTTTTCACAAGGTTAAGAGGGAATGCATCCTTGGGGTGGGATGGTGTGCAAAAGGAAAGAATATTGAAAAAAAAATCCAGGATGAATAGCTGGAACAAAATGACAACTAAATTGAAAGGTAAATTTCTTCCTAAGGATTATAAGTTGATTTTGTTTAGGCAAATGAAAAATCTTAAGCAAAATTCAATGACAGTTAGGGAGTATATTGAAGAATTTTATAATGTAAATATTAGATCTGGACATATGGAAGAAACACCTGAGAGGGTAGATAGGTATATTAATGGTCTAATATTTGATATAAAAGATGAATTGGGTTTGTTGTCATTAATATCTGTTGAGGAAGCATATCAGTTTTCTTTGAGGCTTGAGGAGAAGCTAATGAGAAAAAAGAGTCAAAAATAAAAGGTAAGAGGCTCTGGAGGAAGGGAGCAACAACAGAAAGATGAAGCTAGCAGTTCAAACCAGCAAGTACAGCTTGACAGAAATTACGATAATAGAGGTGGATGAAATGATTCAAGAGGAAGAGATGGACAAGTAATATGTTGCACATGTGGGAAGCTTGGCCATATGTCATGGGATTGTCCTGAGAATGTTGCAAGACAGAGAGGAGCACAAGTAGTGTAAGATGAACCTGAAGCTCCAAAGGAATTAGAGGTGGCTGTGAATTACCTTAAACAAGGTGAAGCCTTGTTGTTGAAAAAGGTAATTGATGAGCTAGTTCAAAGGAGGATCCTGTTCAAGGAAGTTTGCAAAGCTGAAGCTAAGTGCTGCAAGTTGATTATTGATAGTGTTGTATTGATAATTTGGTGTCTATAAAAATGGTGGACAAGCTGAATTTAAAGAGGACAGTGCATCCAAAACCATACAAATTTTCATGGTTGCAAAATGATCATCAATTTCTTATGTGTGAACAATGGAAAGTAAAGTTTCATATTGGAAGCTATCAGGATGAGGTAAAATGTGACATCATAGAAATGGTTGCTTGTCATGTTTTATTAGGAAGGACTTTGCATTTTGAAAGAGAAGCAGTGCATGAGGGAAAGAGGAATGTCTATTCCTTTGAAATGAATGGAAAGAAACATAGTATTCATCCATTCAGAGGTAAGCAAGAGGAAGTCAATAGTCAATTTTTTATGATGACTGACAAGAGGATTGTGAATGATTGGAAAGATAAAGATGAGGTAAAAGTAATTTCACAAGTAAATGATTTTGAAATTAAAATGACTAATAAGGTGTGCACTGATTGGCTGAAGGAAAGAACAAAACAACAGGAAATGCCAAATACAAGCATGAAATTAATGGAGGAAGCACAATGTGAAGTCATAAAGGGTGGCGATAGGTATATGACTAATGAAATTACTAAGGATGATGATGTGACAGAAACAGGAAAAGGAGAGGAGAGGAAAGAAATTCATGCACATAATTCTTGAATGAAAGATGTATTTATGTTAATATATTTTTTGTTTGCTTATGTGATAGGAAATTTGATTAATCTATGTGCAGATGAAGGAGAACCAATTGACAACTTGTTTGTAGGTCAAAGGAAAGAGAAACTTGAATATTCAAAGAAGTATGAACATATACTGGAAGAAACAAAGGACCAATTGCAAATAAAGAGCTGTAAGACATGGCTGAATGGATTGTTCAAAATGAGAACACTGCCAAATTTACACTTTGGGTATCTCCTGAAATCCTACAAAATAAAAAAAACACAGAGGAATCTCATGGACAAGATCCCATGAAGAATTTCAAGCTGGGGAGTGTGATGCAAGAGCATAGACTCAAGAGGGAGAAGTCATTGATGACTTCATAAGGTCAAGGGAACTCTTAAGGAAACCTAGGGTCTCGTACATTTGTAATTTTATTTATTTTGAAAAATCTAAATAAAAACGGATAAGGAATCTAGATCCTTTTCCACATGTAATAGTTAGGACTGAGTTAGTTGTTTAGTTGAATGAATTCAACAATATATTAATGAGTCATAGGGTTATCAGAGATCAATAAGGAATGCACTCCTTTGTTATAGTATCTGGAAACAAAATCCTCTTGTATTTAAATTAGTTTGAGTTATTTTCTTAGACAGCTTAGTGAGCTTACAGAGCTTGTTGGCCCACAGAATATTAGTTTAGCTCACAGAGCTTAGTATAGCTCATAGAGGGTTGAGGATAGCTTGAATAATCTTGTTTAACTTGCAGAGAGAGTGTGGAGTGCTAAACATAGAGAGAGTGTTCTACGACTAGTGGATTGAATGAAGAAAAAAGTTTTCATACTATGCAGATGTTTGCTTATTTAACATCATCTTTCCAATAGATAGGAGCATGATTATAATTCTCTGTGCATGTGTTTTAACTTTGATATGTTATTAAACAATTCCCTAATTTTGGGATTCATTTCCGCATAGAAATTTGATCTACTCAGGATCAAATTCAGTGATTTCTTTCTAATCCAAAGAAAAACTAGAAAATCAACAATTGTAATTAAGTTCCGCAGCTAAGAGACGTAGATCCATAGAGTTAGGTCATGATCCGCATCAAAATATAGATTGATAGTCAAAATCCACCCCGCAATAGATCGATAGTTCCAGAAGAGGCTCGCGGGAGTGCAAAGGCGGAAGTTCAAAAGTTCGAGAATAAGAAAAGTTATATTTCCAATTTCTGAAGTCGGAAAGTGAAAAGTGGGAGAACATGAAAGGACTAAGGCTGGAAGTTGGGTATTTTGATTCTGAAGTCTGGAAGCTGGAAAAGTGAAGTATGGAAGTGTGGAAGGGTAGAAGTGAAGGAAGTTGAAGTTTGAATGTCAGAGAAGTGATGTTTTTTATTTCCAATTTCTACATGTGGAAAAGGTGAGTGCAGAAATCCTATAGCAAAAGGGAGTGTGTGAAAAGAAGGGTAGATAGTTCTCCAAGCTATTTAAGAAAATTAATGCCTAGATGAATGGCTTCATAAAATGCATTCTACGTAACCCACAGCTAAAAGACTGTTTCCCAAAGATAGCAACATTTTTAGATGAATCCTATATAAAGAACGTTTCTTCCATAGTCTTCAACCTACGTAGATTCTGCTAACAAGGGATTTTTACATTGGTAATGGACAACCATATAATTAACATTACAAGATTTTGAGAAAGCACACATAAATTGCATATTCTTTTCAATTTATTTTCAATTATTTTCTTTTGTCTAAGATCCATGTTCTTAGAAGTTTCTTGAGTTTCTAGTGTATGGATTTCTGCTAAACTGCATTTCCTAGTGTATGGATTTTGTTGGAGCAGCAATACACCCTCAGTATATAGTTTATACCTTAGCCTAACTTGATTTTCCTAAATTACATTAATGCCCTATGGTTTAGACTTAGGAGAGTTAATTCAGCAATATATCTAGTTAACTTGGCCTGTTCACACCTGCAACAACGCCTGGTTTGGTCAACCTAGCCCATGTGCTCCCTCATTAAGGCATTATCTAGTGCTACCTCATTGATTTGTGGGGCC
>LPNX010518155.1:0-44069 GCA_001517045.1 Pseudotsuga menziesii
GTTGGCCCAAATTTAAAAATGGGAACTTGCTTAGTTTTTATGCCCACCCAATTTTGTTAGTATCGTGAATATTATTGATTGAAACAATTTTTCATTTCAAATGCATGGGTTTACTTGTGGAGTAGTTGATCTTCTTCTCGTGCCTCAGGCAGAGGATGACAGGAATTAGGTCTTCTTGAGGTTGCATCTATGATATGTTCATGATGAGATATTGCAGGACTAGATTAGAAATGAAACCATGCTGTCAATTCTGGGTTAGATGAATTATGGTAGTTGGTTCTATGGAAGCAAATAACAAAGCCTCAAATTTTGAAAAAGAAGGAAACTTATTGTTTCTAAACAACATATCAAGACTTGGAAAAAGAGATACAGTTAGAATATTTCAATGGCCCCGGGACTGAAAATACCACTCTTTCTACAGATCACCAGAACTGATCGGAGACTGCACATGCTTTTATATTTTTTTAAAAAAAACCAGTCACAAGCGTCGCTTAAGCGACGGTTCTAGAGATATCGCTTTTCCGACATGTATCCTTCACATCCGTCGCTTATCCGACACGTATCCTTCAATTCCGTCGCTTATCCGACGCTTTGATCTGTCGCTTTTGCGACGGTTTTCTTAATCTCCGTCGCTTATCCGATGGTTTTCTTAATCTCCGTCGCTTATCCGACGGCTAGAATGAGATTTTCTTAAAAAAATTTCACTACCGTCGAAGAACAGCTGTCGCTTAACCGATGCTTATTTTTTAACCGACAGTTACCTAGGTTTCGCTTAACCGACGGTTAATCAGGTGTCGGATAAACGACGACAAGTTTCCGACACTTAAAAAAAAATCAAAGTGTCGTACATGCGACATGGAAGTGTCGAAAATCCGACATGACCGCCGTCGGATTTTTGGTCAAAATGTAGTAGTGTTTGTTACCCTCTTTGAACTCGTAAAACAGAAAAGAGGCACTCATCAATCATGATGGGGGAAATGGGAGGCACTCATCAATCTTGCAAATAATGGTAGTTGTTTGTCATTACCTTTGAACATGGCACTTGTCTACACAATCATGTTAGTCAATTGGGTATTCAGCTGATCTCCGTGACGATCCACTTTCATGAGTCATGTCAATCCTTTGAGTCTTTCAAAAGAATGTATTGTCCACTGTCGCATTGTGTATCTGTCCTTTCTATTCATGCTGCCAAGTCATTTTGTCATGTCGCTCGATGTTCAAAGGGGATCTGAATAAGTTTTACCTCTGCAGTCTACACAGTCTTTGTGTTAGTATCTTTGAGTTAGTCATATGGTTACTACATTTACATCATTCCAGAACTATGTTCTTAGTTTTGTGTCGTCAATGTGGGACTCATCATGGCCCTCCTTTGACGAGACTATTCCCATCGACATCAGCTCATCATCCAGGAAATAGTCTTAGAAACAATATTTAGTACCTTGAGATTTGTATGCCTTAATGACAGATTCTCTCGCTCTTGACATAGGTTCACATCATTGACCTTTGATCGATAGAATTGATTGGGTGTTCGACAACAGGACATCTATTCACACTCAGTAGATTGTACTAGCGTACCTTGGGAATTGTCACGTCCCCATGCCTCCGGCCGGCGAAGAGGACGCGACTACAAGCTTAAACCACCCGGGCTAAGTGCCCCATGAACATATGAATGCACTAAATTACTGAAAAACAAAATGCTGAGAGGAAATACATTGAAGTAGAAAATGCATATATGCCATTGTTTATCATACACAGTGGAATAAACATTCATTCATACAAGCATGTTCATCTCATAACAATTAACAGAAAGTAAGGTTACAGAAGTAAAATAGGCAAGACCACTTATCTTATGAAAACTCCTTCCGCAACCAGCTACGTCGCTGCAACGTTCCACCCAGCCATAGGCCAGCATGCTCCTTAATCTCTTAGCAGCACTGCCACCCCCGAGCTGGGCATGATTCTCCAAGGAATAAGGGAACTAGCAGGCTTATGCATAGCCAAGGATACATAAGCCCATTAAAAAGCCAAGAACACCTACACCAGAACTAGCCTGACCTTTAAGACACCCAAACACACCCAACACAAGGAATCAGTCCCTTCTCTGCTACATAGTCCCTCAGGCCCTGCATTCCCTTCCAGTGCTATTCAAGGGTGATGGAGAAGAAGGCCAGATCTCTAGCTCTATCTGTGTGGTTTCCAGCCACCAAGTTTATCAAGCAAATCTAAGCCAACATCCCTGCTCCTCTCACAATACGAAGACCAACCATTGCACTCGGGTAATTAATTTAGCCGTCACAGCTTAAACAGGGAAAATGAATCCCAAGCGAATCATACAGTCCCAACGTATCAGTGGACATGGGGAAAGAACAGTTCTGGAATGTAATTAGCATACATTACCAACATACACGGGGAAAACAACAGTCCGTTTTCACAGTCGAGGCCATTAAGGAAAAGCGTATGCAGACCACACTCGGGGACGAATTTATAGTATCCCAACCGGTGCATATACAGCCACAATACAGAACCCACAAATCAACCCATGAGTAAAGGACGGAGCCACACCATTCTCCAATTCGCAAAGGAAAACTACGACGTAGTTAAATCCAGCAAAATCCTGTGCGTGAAGACGAAAAATGGGAAAGAATTCCTCTACGTGAGAATGAACCACAATGGAGGTCCTACGTGAGGAAAAACAACTCCGTTTTTATCCGTGGATGAACAAACAACAGGAAGGACACAAAAATTGGAAGTGCCTGAGCCTTCAGCACAGTCATGGAGAGAAGAAGATCTGCGTGAGAGGATGAACAGCAAAATCGTGGGTAGAGTGGGAAATCCCTGCGTGAATGATGGCAGTCGTTTTTCCCAGCCATAGTGAAGTCAACCATGGTGGAGTGTGTGTGTGGGTGAGGACTGACAGTCCTACCACCCCACTCCCCAAAACAATTAACTACCTCAACCACCAGCAGCCTTTCTTAATGAAAGTGGTTGGAATAAAACAAAGGAAGAAGACATATGGGGTTTTCTCTCATTGGCCAAGGTTGACAATTTCCCCACCCATATCCTTGTGAAAATCATGCCCCTTTCTCATTTTAGTTGCCGCGATCATAGCTGGTCGGGTTCATTTTTAATTATAGATGCATATTTACATGATGACCATCATAATATATACCGCATGCCCCGATATACCATCGGTGACAATTCAGATCCAAAACATAACATAACCGATCAATGGTGGGGCCTTGGCCTTTAGCTCCACACCTTGATCATTTACAATTTATACATCATATACATCTAATGTAACGTGGTCAAAACCGGGACATTACAGGAATCATTGAAATTAATGGTGATCTCCCTCACACTTGTTAATGGTTCACATCATTGGCCGGTAATCAAGTGGTTTCTACCATGTTCGATTTCAGATCATTGTAATCACATGGATAGAATCGTACTTTGTGGAAGATGAGACGAAGACCCTAGGCATTTGTTTAAAAGCACTCATTGCTTTTTCCCTAGGTTGCAATTGAGTTTTGTATATCTAGCATGGATCCACATTTGTATGGTCGTGGCTATGCTCAAATTTGCATCTGTATGACATAGATCTACGTTGTATGTCTGGTATCTATGTCCAAGTTTGAGTCCCCTATCACATGGATCTACGCTATATTCTAGTAGCCATGCTGATTTATTCCACTCATGGATTTTCCTTGTATTGGTCTACATCTATGAGTTTGGTTACTTGTGTCTATGAGTCAACATACTGATGTACTACAGATGCCTATTTGACTGCATACTCCGATTGAGCTGACATTTTCATCTCCTAGCGATGACTTGTTCTCAAAGCTCTCGTTTATCATATCACTCTAAGACTCATGCTTTGGGGGGCATCTTGTTATACCAAAATCCTGTCACCATCATGTGATAAGACATTTTGACATACCTACTTGCCCTAAATCCCAGCTTCTGGAGTGGAAACTAAATGGTTTTTTATCAATCTGTTATACAAATTCCCAGCACCGTGCATGCCCCTTTATCCAGGAGCGGTACCCCTGCTCGCACCGCCTTTCACCGGTTGTCCACAAGAGGTGCCACTGCCCATTGCCCTTGGTCCATAGGCGGTTATTACCAGAACCACTCTGTCATAGAAGGAGAAGTACGGTACCCTGGGTAAAAAGGGAAAAATAGAAGTTTCTTGAGGCTTCTAGATGATAAGCCTTGTGTACTGCCTTATCCCTACTGTTGTGGGTTGGTTGAGCTCGAGATCCCTCATCCTAGGATCTTAGAGGCCACCTCACCCACTAATTTCTCAACCATCTCTATCCATTAAATCCCTATAAATATGAGCTCATAGCCATGGTTGAGAGGGGAGAACATTGAAGGTATTGTTATGTTGTTGGGTTGATTCTTGGCCCAAGATCATTTGGAGAGAGCATAGAGAACTAGAGTCAGATATTTTGGGGATGAAGAGCCGGTTTCATGGAGATGCATACCAACACTAAGGCTTGGTTGTAAAATTCTTCATATTTCTAATGCAAGTTGATTTCTGTCCCACATATGATGTTGATGTTGTGATTTCACATATATATGTTGCTAGATTTTTTAGTCACTAGCATAGATTAGTAGATCATATTCTGGTTGCTTTGATTCATTTTGTGTTGAGATTTTTTGCAGGTACATAGTTGAACTATCAAAGCCTTGTATTCTAGATATCTACAGTGTCTAGAGAGAGTCTTCAACCTCTGTCCTCTATTCGTTCTGGATCTGAACCATTCAGACCAGTGGAACACCTTGCTGTCCGTAGGAGGTGAAATATTCCAGCTAACAGTGGGTAATATGAAGGAGCACTTGCAGGGTCTATAAGGCCTACCATCTAGCCATTACAAACAGGTGCCAAGAAATTCAGTCCGTGAACGTGTGGAACTAGTGTGAGAGACGCATAGGAAGGTGTGGCTCCAGACTGAGCCATTATGCATGAAATATCAGGGGTGTAACCTGGTTGGGAAACACTCGGGGTGGTACAAGAATGAGTCAGCATAGAAGGAGAGGCCTTGTAAAGGTGATGCTGCTAAGTAATAGATTCAATGACTCCACCAGCAGCATGGGATTCCCCTGACGTATCTCAACATGTGGAGCTAGCATGGACATATAACCCGATTAGGCGTAGATGAGATTAAACTATTGTTCCTTTAGGATGGCTTCCTCCTCGGTTTGTGGGCGCTCAGATGAAACGTCCTTGGCGATGGGGGGGAGTAAGGTTTTAAGAAACCAATCTAGGAAAAACCTATCATCTAATTGGATCTTATAAAATCTACGATGATGTCTCCATTCATGGATATGATCTATGATATCAGTAGTTGTATTTTGTCCACAACATAATAGAATTTCCACACCCTTGTCATATCGAATGGGTAACTAGAAGTACCGGAGAAACATTGAAGCTAACAAGGAAAATTCTGGGTAGGTGGCATGAGGCAATTCAATATACCATTTGGATGCAACACTTGTGATTGTGCACTAGAATAACCGCAATCAGATAGAATCATCCACTATGATGTTAGATGGACACCATAAGTGGAATGACATAATATGGTTTTGGGGGTCTTCTCCTACCTTTCCCTTAAACTTAGGGATTTATGAGGGGAGTTTGGTAGGTATGGGAGGCCATAATGGGTTATGATGAATGGGTTCATTGATCAACTATGCCAAATCAAGCATGTTGACACTAGCCATGAAAGGTAAACTATAATCGAGAGTGGATAAGGAAGGGCCAGCAATGGTGCCGATGCTAGCAGGAATGTAGATCCCATGGGTGAATGGGGGTGGGTAAGGTTGATTTTCGACAATAGGAGTAGTGATTGGGATGGTAGGAATAGATGGAATGGAAGTGGAAGGAACAACCCTTACGAACCTGCTCTTGTAGAGGAAGATAACCCAAGAACCAGGCATGTGGAAGGTGTTCTGGTCAATGTAAGATATAAATCTACCAACATATGTTGTTCTCTTTATTCCATAAGGAAATTTCAGTCACCTATAACTGATCATGAAGGGTTTTATGGTTAAGACTTTGATATGGTTCTAGGTTTTGTTGAAGCACTATTGGGAAAGGTTTTGTAGTCTTAAAATCCAGAGATATAATTGTTTATTCATTGTCGAGAGGTATATAACACATTCACTCAAGTTTTTCATTACTGTTTTTAAAATGCAGAACTTATAATACTATGTTTTTCTTGTGCACGTTGTAAAAATCATGGATTAAAGTTCCTATGAGTTTTTTTTATTTGAAGACTCTTTGCTTAGGGTAAGCTACAAACCCAACAACCTTGAAATTTCTTTTAAATTCATTTTATGTTATTTAATAAATACTAATAAAGGTCTTATTTCTAAATGCAGGTAGAACAACGCTCTGGATTTTGTTTGTAATAATATCATCTAAAACGTTTTCAAAACGAACTAAAGAATTCCTAGTTTAAAACTGCATTTGGACCTTTACTTGGATGTGGAAGCACTAGCTTGAACCCTTGCGGCATTTCTTATCAATTAAGATAAATCTTAATCTTGTTATATAACTATACTAAAGGTTTTTATAATCTTTCAAACATAGATTTAGTATTTGAATAAAATGGGTTTTCTTTCACAAGTTTTGTGATGAGGTTGGTATCGCTTTGGCTCTTCTTCACAACTTTCGTATGTCAAGACATGTGTAAAATATGACTGTATTCTAAGCTGATATCCTTTGGAAAATACTTATTTTTATATTTACAATTTGTTAATACCTACAATTTGTTTTTTGTTGTTTACATACGGACCTTGTTACAGACGCTGCGCTTGGATGAAAAAATTCAAAATCCTTTCTTCGTGACTACCAAGGTTTAAGGTATTTATAAAACTTGCATGGGGTTTTGAACATATGGATATGGTTAAGCCTCTCGACTTCTTGCAACCGTTACTTAACCTTTAAGTTAAGTTTTATATATTAAGTTTATAGGGTTAATACTCATTTCCTTAAGTGTTTCGATCCTTTGTAATTTCAAGACTATTAAATGCATTTGTATAAAGTCTTGGTATAGACCTAGAGTCATGGAATCTAATATTTGAAGAATTTCCTTCATAGTATGTGTTTTAAGGGATTTTATGATAAATTGATGATTTTATGACATCATCATCATGTTTTTTCAGGTATTTCTTGTTTTTGGGGTAACGGGGTCCATCAAAAGTATGTAGTGTAGGTACTCGTTGGATGCATATTCCAATTCTGCATCCAACGAGCTCTCCCGATCGAAATTTGAGTAAAAACACAGGGAGATATGTCGAAAATACGAACACACAAAGTAGTTTTTTTCATGACAAATATGTCAATTAACCATTGTGGTTGACTCATTTTATTGAAATTCTATTGGTTCTTGAATTCCAACTCACAAGAAATTATTGTTGGCACGTTTTCTTATAAGGCCAATTTTAGACCCCAAATTTCCTTTAATGAATATTAACATAATAATGACATAGGGTTTTTAATAATTAATCGATTACTTTGGTGTATTACATCGTATTTATCAATTATCATGTGATATTTATCTCCAATGGTTAGATTTTAGGTTAATATCCATAGACGCGTTTTATAAATTTTAAAATATTCTTGAAGAAATAATATATATAATTCGTTGTATATTTGTTTTAACATGACTACATTGTTGATAATGTAAGATTCTTTCAATCATACAAGTGAAATGTTGATAGTTTCATTTGCATTCTCTTACTTGGAACACCATTGTCTTCACATTTTCAATTGACATTAGGTTCCTACACAACGAATTTTTATTTTGGTTGGAGTTCTATAAGGGGGGGAGGAAGTACAATCAAGTTAAGTTCGGGGAAAATATCACTCCTAGTGAAGGGGAATTAGGCATTACTTATGTTACTTACAGGTAGCCTGATATTTAAATGTATTCGAAGTAGTATGCAGAGCATAACATCCTAATCTTTTTTGGCTTTGTCTCGGTGTGTGAACATGCATTCCAAGTATTTTAAAACCTATACATTTAAGAATTTTATGTTTTCTTATGTTTCTTAAGAAAAAGAAGAAATTTTAAATACACGTGGAGGAATCCAACATTATTTCAAAATACACTAGTGCATAGAATGATCATTATGTACCATTACGTGCTTGGATACATAAAAATACTTGAAAATATCTACGATTTAAATTTCTTCCAATAAAGTTAAAATATTTTATATACACTCAGTATGTATATGGTTAGTCTATACATGTATACCGAATAACCATATGTCACCATTCAAATAGTAAACACCAAATTAAAAGGATAGGTTTCTCCTTGCAAAGATGCAAGGCCAACTAAGGGCAAAAAGAGGGAGGAATATAAATGGACACTATATTATTTTGACTTCTATCCTATAGTCTTGAATAACATCCTTACCTGCCATACGTTATGCAACAGGTTGGTTTCTCTTCCATGCTTTCCACTTTTATAAGAAAATATTCATTTTCCACCACTATTAGATTCTTTGTTAACATAATTGGATTTATAACTCAGGAACTTGCTTTTCATTGTGTTTTTTTTCTTTATATGTTTCTCTCAATTTTTTTCCATAAAGCTAAAGTTTTGCACAAGCCCCAAAAATTCTTATAAATCTCAAACACTAATATAAGTATCTTAGTTTTTGTGTAGCTTGTTAGAACTTTTGGATTTCCATATTCAAATAATTTTTCTAAGAATTACCATACCATCCATTTCATATTCCCTCCAAATCTCTTTGCTCAAGGCCTAAACTTGTTGGGAGATGCGACAACTACAAAACAATATGAAGGAATTAGCTGGTCTAATATGTCAAAGTGTGTTGTTGTATTTGTAAATTTGGAATGTATTATGATGTCTATTATCATTGTATGTTGATGTACCCCCATCAAAGATGTGTTTCCCTCCTTTCGGGATGCTATTATTGTATATGTTCCTTGGGGTACAACCTCCATTGTAAATCAAGGCAGTAGTCCCCAGTTTAATATAATGAAATGTATTTTTGGAGTCTCCCTAGGTGAAGTCAACCTTTTTAGGGTAAGAGATCATCCGAGTCAATTTATTAGGTCAGTTACTTGATGTGTATAAATAGCGAGGTTCCATCCCTCATTTAGACACACACTCACTCACTCAAGTTTGGATGAGGAGAGAGATAAGAACAAGGAGGAGGGAGAGAGAGATGGAGGAATGTTATCGTTGATAACAAAAATAGTCCACAATGAGTAAATAGATATATTATCTGCATATGGATTAAAACCATATGTTTGCAAAGAAATCCTAACATTAAGAGGTTCTTCTCTAAAGTGTGGCCATTTTCCTCCATTTCTCTAAATGCAGAACCATCTGCATACATTGGAGGAGTGTCATTTTGAATTCTATTATGTTCATGGTAATCCATAAATTGTGCTATGTTTTTTCACCTGAACATTCGTTGCAAATGTGCAATAATTGGAATATAAAGAAGAACTTTGCGAGGAACCTTTTTTGTTACTTTATCTGTTAAATATCTACTAATGTGACATTCTGTACATTCTGTTTCAAATTCATGTTGTTTATAATATATAATATGGCCATTGGGGCATGCATCAATTGCTTCATACTACATTCCATTTTATTTCACGATGAGAGATAAATCTCGATATGTGCAAGGTAAAATATTTGACGGTGGTAACAAAAATTCAACTATCAAGCTACAACAAATTAAAGTAAAAACTAGTTAATATAATATATAAATAATATTAATGAAATATGTTTCATCTGTATTAATTTTACTTATGAATTAACAATGAAATTATCAGGGGAACAAAGATAACCTTTATCACGATCATATATATGTGATGGAATATATTACATACCTTAACATCTTGTGACTGAAGTGTTTGAAAGACCATTCATAACCTTCAAGTTCATTATCAACAATATATCAGAGAGAATATCTGTGTTGGAGCCTTCATAAAGGGGTTTGTATGCCTTCTCAAGAAGAGGTAAATCATGAACATCATCGAAGTCATCATTTTATTGATCATCATCATCATCATCCATTATAACATTGAATGTATCATGGATCAATGTATTTGTACTATCATCTTCAACTATGTTATCAGTATGATCATCTACTTCAATATGATCATTAGCTTGTTCTTCATTATTCATTTCTCCATGTTCCATCGGTGTTTATTCTGAAAGCACATCCTCCAGGTGATATGTTGTAGAAGGTCTTTCCTTTATAATTACATGAAACCATCAAAAGATATTAGTTAATATAAGAAATATTAAAATGATACCAACATTTACAAAACCAATCAATATAAAGAAATATATAATGAAAAACTTACCAATGGATGATATTAATGTGCCCCCTCGGCATGTCCGTATTCCATACAATGCCTTTTGGTTGTTGTGATCTTTATTCTTCTCCTTTTAAAGACCCTACATTGACTACATGGAAAATAACATTTCCCATCACCCTTTCTTTTCATTCCATCCCACAATATAGCAAGCAATTCATGATTTTGATCGCGTGGATCAAGAATATTGTTATGTTCTGACATTTTCTAATACCAAGATTGACTGATGATTATCGATCTTAAAAAACAAGCTCCGCACTTCACTATTTTTAATCACAGTAACAATTGAAATAACTGTGGATTTCTGTGTATAAAACAGTCAGTGCGAATATTATAACTTCCGCAAACTATCACTTATATAGAAAACATGTTGGAATATTCCTAATATATAGTTTTTAAAAATAATTTCTCATCGGATATCCAACTAAATTAGCATAGTGACCATTGGAATATTTGTGTTGTATTTTCGATGACAGAATTTGAATATCCAAATACAGTCATCGATTGTCCTCGGATTTCTGACGACCATCGAATATCCGATGGAAACTAGAGTAAATTTAAAAAAGAACAAAAAAATTCGTAATTACAAAGGTGAAAGCTGAAACCAAGGTCAATTTCTTTGGATTGCATCGGATTTTGGGTTCAAATCTTGTTGTGATTGTAAAAGGTCAATGGATGACATTAATCCATTAAACCAATATAATCCATAATCCATTAACCATTAAACTACCTAGCCCTAATTTTGACTTCCATATGCTTCTACCATTCATTTTGTATCAACATGTTTGTGAATACAGAACACTATGGGTTGTCATGCTCGTGAGTGTGTTTAATACATAGAGATAGTCAGAAGAATCATTTATCCATACTTTTATAGTATTTATATTTTGCGTGAATAGATGAATATCATTGAAATAAATGCTTAACAAAGTAACTTTGTGTACTTAATGTTATAAAAGTTGTTGGGTAAAATATATGCTATATAATTCAACACTTAATTGTCAACCCGAGAAGGTAGCTTGTGAGATGAAAACACTATATGTGTAGGATTGAAGGCTTGAACTAACCTAAGCTAACAAAAGATACAAATGCGCTAACATACAACTATATGATTTTAATCTACATGCATGACTTTCATAATTCAAATGCAAGAATTTAATCTATCTATGAAACTGACTTAGAACTTGAAATAGCAACTATAAATTCAAATCTAATCTAATGTTATATTAATCTATTCTATAAAGGCAAAAAACTGAATAATAACTGAGATTCAAACTAGTATAATGCTATGATAATCTATTCTATGGAAGGGAATTGCAGATACTAATCTAGAAAGAATTCGCTTGGTCCAAAAGTGATTTAACTAATGAGAGCAAAACTAACTACTTGCAGCAAATTATCTGATCTATATTATAAATTGGAGACTATTCCATGTATGCATAAGTAAATTCCTATCTAAGAATGCAAGTGCAACTGATTTATGGAAAGCAATGAATTATTTAATTGCAAATTCATAGAAAAGAAAAGGAAGTAACTATGGATTCATAGAAAGCAAAGCAAATATTATTCTAAAGACCAAGCATAAATAAATGCATTGCAAAATAGTAAACTAATCAAAGAAAACTAAACTTGGAGCTTTATAATAAAATCTAAAACTAAGTACAAAACAATAACTGGAAATACATTCAATCTATAATCAAACCTACAGCAGAAAAAAAAAATACTTCTACTCTACCTCTTCAGCAAACTATACCATAAAATAAGGAATCTTAACCAATCATAAAAAGATAATGTAACTGATTTACAACTTGAAAAGAAAACTTACACTAAACTAGGTTATGTGAACTTTTATCATCAAACTTTAAAATAATGAAAACCAATGCATCTTTAAAATCTAAATGAACCTATTAATCTTGAATTTGAAGCTGAGTTCTAATATTTTACATCTACTGAAATGAAATAACTTCAAGAAATGAAACTAACAAAGCAAAATCCCAAGATAATAAAATGATGTGTAATTGAAAATGAAAGACTAATTATGAACTCAAATGAGAGCTAAAAATGGAATGCTGAACCTATTTCAGAAATGAGACAAATTGATATTCAACAAAGTCTATGACAACATTTTAAACAAGCTTAAGCTAATATAGGTTTTAGGAATGAAAAAAAATGAAAGTAACTGATGAACTACCTAAATTATAAACAAAAATAAAACTATGTTGCTTCTATTCAAACCAAAACTATTTCTCACTTGAATTGTAAAATATATGGTGAATGTCAATGAATTTCATGATCATTAAAACTGAAACAATTAATCTATGTGTTAATATAGAACTAAATATGAATTGTTGGAGGTGGATTTGAATCCCAACTAGCTACAAAACGTCATGAAATGCTGGAAAGTTAACCTAGACCCTATCTAATTATTTCTACATAAAACAAATACTAAAAATTATGGAAATGAATTAAAATTTTGTCTAAGTGTGAATGGAGTGCTGAACGACAGTCTAGATTAAGGTGCGAACATAATGTTGAAAAATAGTTTGAGTGAAGGTGTGAACTGAGTTCTAAAAGACAATCTAAACGAAGGTACGAATGGTCGTCTGTCTAGATTCTGAAAGCATAAATTGCATAAAAACGTAGGAAATTATATGTTATAAACAACAAAGTCTCACCTACAGGAAAATGAACTGCTTGCTTGCAGAAATGAAATGACTTACAGGAAAACGTAATAGATATATATAAAAAATGAAATGACTTAGCTGTAAATATAAAAAGAAACTGTTGAATATACACAAATGGAGCCTCTAATTGTTGAGGGGCCCTTCCCAGCAAGCAGGGGTTTATCTCCTAAGCTACTCAGTCACCAACCATTAACATAAAATGAGAATGATCATCAGCTGAAATAGAAATTTTATTAAAAACTGGAAGTGAAGCTTATACAATGTTTTCCTCTCCCTTTTTCACAACCCTGGGCATTTTTATATATATTTTTACAAAGGAGATCAGGTCGACCACCTATGTCTAAAAATAGAGGTTCTTTACTGCTGTAACAACTACCCATCAAAACAGGAACAAACTCAGAAAAAACGACCAACCACGTTTTGACGTTTTCTATGCAAATCTGTTTCAAAGAACCACACATTTCTCCTAAATGGAATTGAAGTTAGGAAAAATTCCATTCAGGGACCTAAATGGGCCTATTCCACACAAAACCCATGTTCCAGAATTTTTAGTTTCACCTCTATTTTCCTGAAAATCTGTTGTCTGTTAAAAACATGTGGTCTGAATGAAAGCCTAAATGAGCTTCTGGGTGACCTGTAACGGAAATTAGTTCATAAATCTGATTTTTGAGCGAAATTTTTGCTGAGTTGTTTACCAAATTGAATGCTAGGTGCTTGAGTTGTTGAGCTGTATGCTGGATTCATGGAGCTGGCCTCCCTCACGTGAAGCATTTCATTGAATAGATTGCATGTGTGTTAAATGATCAGTTATATCATCTGTATATAAGCCGATCCATGATGTGCATATCCATGAACCTGCATACAAAAAGCATGAGTATATTCAATTTGTTAATTTAAAATATTGTTACAAACAAACTAACGAATTGTTTAAAGAATCAAACCAAAATTATATTAAAGCGTGGTTTGTTTTATGGTTTTTAATAAGGTTTAAAATATGTTTTATGTTATGACTATTTATTTGTTTTATGTTATGTTTATATTAAAAGGATTAGTATATATTTAAATAATAATAATAAACATTTTAATATTTTATTACTTAATGGTTTATTTGTTTAAATTTGAAACCCGGTTAAAAACATATTATTAACTTAGATTTTTAATTTGTATATGCAAATATCATGGAAACAACAAGAATCAGAGAACAAAGTTAAATCCAGGAAGTAACCAATAAGAAACATGTTATTAAACTTAGTGCAAAACTAAGGACCGAAAGAAGGGGCTGAATGGAGTGCCAAAATGTTTATCATTTGCAAAATACTACGTTTAATACATAAAAATAACATTTTTTGTTATTTTACATTTACGAGATTTTAATTAATAAAACAAAATAAAAGACAACCTTATTGAACATAGATGTATTAAATTACGGTAAATAGGTCAGAAATTAATGTAAATAAAATCATTATAAAAGACAATTCCGAAGCCCAACAAAAGTGTATCAATATGATGAGAATGGCTGGATATATTTTTCTAAGTAGTGAATATAGTAATAAGTTTCTATTGGAATTTATGTTCGACCCTTAACCATTAATACCTTAAACATTAAACACTTAACCCATGATCCATAATCTGTTAACAATTAAACTACTAAACCCATAATCCCTTAACCCCTTATACATTGACCCTTAATCCATTAACCCCTAATCGCTAATGCCTTAAACCTTAAACCATAAAACCTTGGTCCCTAAATCCTCTAATCCATAAATCCCCTATCCCCATAACCCCTAATACCTCAACAACTTAACTATTTAGGAACAATCGGTGTTAAATTGGAAGCTAAATATGGCACAAAACTAGAAGCTAAACATGACAATAGTTTAGAAGTTAACAAGGAAGCTAAAATAGGAGCAAATAAGGAAGTTAACAAGGAATTTTAACTAGAAGTAAAATGAAATCTAAAAAATGCATAAAACATGAAGCTAAAGAGGACGTTGCATGGGAGCTAAACTAGACGTTAAAGCAGGAGAAACTAAGGAAGCCAAAAAGGAAGCAAAACTAGAAGCTAAATTAGGCGCTACAACCAACGTAATAGTCAACACTATTTATCACCAACTTTAGCGTCGATCTGGGATATTCAGTTCAAATTACTCCATGAATAACTCCATCCCAATGAATAACGCAAACTTTTTTTAAAAGAAGGAAAAAATACATTGAAATAATTAGTAGAAGCAAAAAGGGAGTTAAAAAAAATCCAATCACAGAGATTTGTTGTAGTGCTCCTTATGTCTCCCTCATAACTTCAAGCAAAAGATATCTATATATATACACTAGTACATGTGAACTTTTTCCCACGTCAAATCGTTTCTATAGAAATAGATTTCTGTCACTATAGCGACGATTAGAAGCCCAAATTTTCATCACGTTAGCCACACTTCAAATATTTCATCGGTATAGCGATAGAACATTGATGACATGTTGTGATTGTGGCATTTTCTTCAAAACCCAATAGCCGTCGATATAGAGACATTTATGTCTCACTATAGCAATGGTTGGGTGTCTCTATAGCGACGATTTATTATGGAAAAAACAAGCGTCTAAGTGAAATTGTGTTGTTTAAGCGATGTTTGGGAGTCACTATAGCGACAGAATATTGTCGCAAAATCAAGAAAATATTTCATATTGCGTCGCGGGAGAGACACAATATTGTCGCAAAATCAAGCAATTATTTCATATTGCGTCGGTATAGTGATGTACATTAGTCGCAATAGCGTCGTCAATGTGTCTCTATAGGCATGAAAGTATGTTGAAACCAAGAAATTCCCAAGTCATTGTTTGTTTCTATAGCTGCGGTATATCGTCTTTATAAAGACAACAACCTATCACTATAGTGATGAGAGTTTCTTGCAACTTAGAAGCGACTAAGCATTGATTTGTCGCTATAGTAACATTGCTATGTCGGTATAACAATAGAAGCACGTTGTATATCGATGTTTACTATGTATTTTTTTTAATATATAAAATTCACAGCAAAGTTTGTATTTCAAATCTAGGCATACCTACATTGTGGAAAGGACTTACAATTGTGATGCTTGTCGTAGTGCTTATCCTAGAAATTTTGCTCCTTCAACTGATGATGGAACTTGTTCAAATAGGTATTTCCAGAAGCTGGCCTGAAGCCCTTGCTTGGGATCCCTGTGATCGTAGCCTTAATACTTTGACCCTTTTTATAAATACTTGAAGAGTAGAGGAATGCAACTTAGTTGGATCCTTTTCAAAATATCCTGAAGAGGCAACTTGTTCGCATTTAATTCCTTCATTCTGAAATTGCTTATGTTTGGGTAGTGTTCATAGTGATCAAGTTGCCACTATATGTTGGTTAGTGTCCTTCCCGCAGTTCCAACTATGATTGAATGTGTTGAGTAGCCTCACATAATTTTTTACGACACTATGTTACATTGAGAATCATGGAAGAATTTTTTCTTAGGATTTTTTCGCCAAGATTAATCTCTTTCAAAAGTTTTATCTACAGCTTCTACATATCTGTTCAAGAACATTAATAAGGAAAACCCAAAATCCTCTAGTAAGAATAAACCTACTTACAGCCACTATCATAAGAATGGGCATGCTTTCAAATATTACAACCATTAACATAAGGATGGGCACACCATTATCATAAACTTACTTACATCCACTATCAAATATTACATTCAAAAGTTTGAATATTTTCCAAAACAAGCAAGTTATAATATGGGAGTCTTGAATATTATACCCAATGTGAATCTTCTCACAATCAACATTTGGTTTTGCACCATGCATATTGGTTCTCCTCTTCATCACAAGAATGGATTGTTGATTTTGGAGCTACCAAACATATGATTAGCCATGAAAAAATTTAACACCCCCTCTCTAATTTTCAAAGGGATCACATTGGAGAGAAAGTGGTCAATGATGATAACTCAAATTTATTAGTTTTAGGATGCAATGATGTCACCATTGACTCCACAAAGTTTGGATATTTCCTTCATGTTACAAGATTTGGACCAAATCTTATTTTTATTACACCAAATAGACAAAACAATGGAATGCCAAATCAATGGGTTGTAGAGGACATGGATGATGGTTTTTAAGTGGCTTCCTCAGTGTATTGTGATGTATGCAATCATATATACACATTAGGCAAGGTTCTTTCCTCAAAGATTAAAGGGTTTGTTGATATGGTATCCAATAACAATGACAATATCATGTTACGGTATCAATATTTTGAACACAAAATTTGGGCCCTTGCAACATTTAACTCATTTGCACATCAATGATGATCTTCAGTAGATTGAACCACCTAGTGGTGTCTATGAAGGGTATGTTGGGAGAATACCATCAATATTTAGTATCCAAGGATAAAATGTGAAGGGTTGAATATGATGTAGGTTTTCATAAACCAAAAATGGCTACTGACCATTTAAATCAAAGGCAAGATTAAAAATGAAGTGGGTAATCGGAAATCTGGGGATTGAATATTATGTTGGTACCGAGAAAACATAAATGCTTATTAATTAATAGAACTAAAAACCCTAACTATAGCATCAAATATGATCTACGTAATAGAAAAACAGAAATTAACCACCATTTTTTTATATAAAACAAAATTTGGACCAAATGAGTTAAGGAATTAAGCTAACATAATAGTACCTAGAGGATTTTGAATTGACCATTCTCATTAAAACACAGAGGCAAAGTGGGAATTTTTTTGTGGTTTGGTTTGTGATAGCCAATCATTAATCTCCCAAAAATACCTTGTAAATAAAACATGAAGAAACTTAGAAACAAAAGATATAGAACAACGTACAGAATTGATTCCCAATCCAGTTCCCACCTTTTGGGCTCTGTTCTGATGCGAATGGGAATAATTTTTAGTCCTCAAAAAAACCTCCAGGACAATGGTTGATAGCTAATATGCAATATACCAACTTCTAAAAGTGAAAAAAATGAAAAATAAATGTCAGACTCCATATTTGAAAATTCACCAAAAGTTCAGGCTTAAAGGAATTCAATAGGAGAAAATTCAAAATTACTTACCTTAGTAGCACCCCATCCTAGTCCTATACAAGGATCAAGACCTTCTCTATATTTAAATTAATTGGACTACACAAGGCATCACTCTAAAGACACAAGATCCATAAAAATGTCTAATGCACATTTCAGCTCATTTGGAGAAAAGCTGCAAACTCTCAGGTAGATTCAGCTCATTTGTATTTTATAATTAGTTTTCTCAAATATTCAAACTCAAAGATAAAATAATGAGACAAGCATGTCCATCATAGAAAAACCATACCTCAATATTCTTCATGTCCAGCATGTCCCAAAAACAATTGGTTACAATAACCATTAAAGTACTTAAAACAATAGCAGTAATAAGAGTAGCGATTTATATCAGATCTAAGTTGTTAATGAAAGACAACAATACATAATAGTAGCATGTAATATAAGATATGAACCATGTATAAAATCAACATAATATGTTAGGGCAGAGCTCCCTTATCCTCAGAAAAAATGCTTCTAAACAATCTTGAACCTCTTAGCATTAGGTTACTTGCATGAGACTCAACTAGACCAACATACTTGTGAAAGGAGAGAAACCAGAACTGGAAAAGAACATAAAATAAATCATCCAACCCTCAAAAATAAAAAACAGTAGCAGCACATCAGTATGACCAACTCCCAATAAAAAACGACAACAAATTACTCCAAAAAATGTCATATAAGGTATCGATATGGTGGATGGAACCTAACGAGGGCTCTTAAGGTGAATGCAAGGGTGCAAGAATGCAGAAAGCAACTAATGTTGATAGGTATTGCAAAGTACAAAACAAGTATTCAAAACATTTTTTGGATCATCGTCGTAGCTGATGTAAAGAATGCTCGCAGAAATGCATAAAAGGTTCAAAATTTCCCTGTGGCCATGTTTAACTAGCTGTGGGAATTTTATCTTAGCCTTGCATGCATAATGCAATATTTGCGGGAAAGCTACAGAAAAATGCACGCAGAAAGAATAAAAATTCTTGCATGAGTGAAGGAGATGTCATTAAAATGCATGCAAGGTCCCCAATATGCCCACAATTGGAGGAGACAAATGCCATCCAGGCCTCAATAATATCCTCAAGCCTCAAATATGCTTGCACTTGAGAGTAAAAATTCCCCCATCTAGTTAAAATTGTCCACAGGGCAATAGAGAAATAAAAATTCCCACATGGAAATAGAGTAAAAATTCCCACAGCTTGTAAAAATTCCTGCAGCTACTTAAATATGCCCACATTTAAGTTTCAGAATACACTTACATCAATTCTCCAAATTGGATAAGCAGTTGATTTGCGAAAATGTCTGCAGTGTGTTGAGAAATTCCCTGCAGCCAGTTTGTAAATGCCCATTGGATTGATAAAATGCCCACACTACCTTATAAAATTCCCACAGGCATCAAACATATGCACGCATGTCCAGACAAATGCCCACAGAATTACACAAAAGGTTGAAAGATTCCTGCAGACATCCAGATCAATAGATGAAGTAAAATGCAGGAATAAATTAGGTACAATATGTTTGCAGAAGGTACACTCACGTTTACTTGACTAAAATATGCAGGCGTGTTGTGATTACCCCCTGCATCAATATAATAAGAATGATGTCATCTTCAAATATCACAGTGTTTACAATATGCTTGCACAATGTTTACAATATGCCCGCACAGTGTTTACAATATTCCCGTGCGGTATTTACAATATGCCAGCACAGTGTTTACAATAACGCTCAGAAGGGGATTCAATAATTCCTGTCAAGGGCTTGGGATATCCTCGCAAGGGGCTTGAAAGGTTTCCCCAGTGAAAAAATCTTGTGTTCAGTGTGTTGATGTGTTGATGTTATTTACTACACTTGTCATTTGTTATCAGATAGTCTGCAATTTTTTAAAGTATTCATGCTAATGATAAAATTTAACACTTGGAACTCCATCCCCTTGTACCAACTCTTTAAATGCAAGAACCCCATCCCTTAAGTACAATATTTGTATTAGCTTAGATATACTTTAGCTTATATTAGCTTCTTATAGTTAATTATGGTACGGTTCAAATAACCCACAGTGCTCCGACTTCACTTACGCTCTGCCGCACATACGATAGGGTTCATAATAGGGCTGATTAAATTAAGTAAGTATGAGGTTTAAGTTTGATGCATAGGTTAATAAATCCAGATCATGATCCCAGTTAATAAATCCATCATTTTAATTTTTTATATGGAAGTTGGAATGACACCCTCAAACCCAAAGACTCCATTTAAATCCCCTAAATGAAATATCCCTTATTACCTAGCTCAAATTATTAGTTAGTAGTTAATTGAGTTCCCTACACAATAAATATTTAGGTTTCTGTCATGAGAATTGCATATGTGGTCTTACATGGAATAGATTTACCAATCCTTGCCTAGATAAGGTAAATAGTGGTTTCAATTCACCCTAGAGACCAAAATTTAGGATTGGTTCATCTTTGAACATAATATAGTTGTCAAGGTATATGTATTTGAAGGAAGACCCTACTAATTATCTACCTATTTTACAATTAGAATCCTGACAATGTAATTTTCCAGGAAGATACTGTTATCAAATGAATTGCACTTTGGGAGTGTCAAACAACATAAGTATTTTCACATCCCCAAATATGTGGGTCCCTTCTATCTTACATCTCTCATTGTTGTACACTACCTAGAGGTATTTATAGAGAAACCAAGTATAGACAAGGATGAAGCACTGGCCTATGACCCTCATGTGGTGATATCAAAACAAAGGTTAGAAAATAAAAACTCAACATACAAACCAACTCCTAGGCCTGATTTGGTAAGCATTGCTAATAAATATAGTTGGGAGGAGGTTGAGAAGATTCTAAAGGATGCCATATATTCAAGTGATCATAATCAAGTAGCAAGACAAAAGAGAGGGGTAGAAAACATGGAAATTGATCAAGATGATCAAACCACCCAAGCCAAAAGGAAAAGTATTGATTTAGTAGAGGAGGCCAAAGAATTAGATTTAAAGGAGATAGATATTGAAGTATCCAAGTAGGTTGATGAGATAGACAAGAAAACAATTTTTTTGGTAAAAGAACTAACCATATTAATTCCCTACCCATCCTTGGATTTTATAGTTCCTCAGAAAGCCAAATCCATAACTCTCATAGTGCTAGTATTGGTACAAACATACCTACAAGTTGTTTAGAGGGGGATCATAAAGAATAGTGTACATAATGTGAATGAAGACAAGATGCACCTTATTCCTCCTAACAAAATATTTTTGAGAGTTGCAGATAGTGTCAATGACACATTCTGATATTTAGTAGTTGATCCCATGGTTCCTAGGCCTACCAATCTAAAATATTATATAACAGTAGAGCATGTATTGGACTCGCCCTTGTTTAGCCAGCTTCATAAACTAGATTGATTCAAACAAGCCAATGATATGATTTTTTCATATGTGGTCAAAGAATCTAAGATGGAGAAAAGTATTAGAGAGTGACTGAACAAAGTAGGAGATCTCCTTCATTTGTGGCTTCACAGTATGTTGGGTTATAGGTGCATAGTATGTTGAAGGTGTTTAAGGATACACTTAACCATGATCACAACTGGCATGGTGATAGGGGGAGCAAAAAATAATCTCATGTGATATGATGATGGTTGAATGGGTGTCTATGATGCATGTTTACCCTTATGATAACTACAACATTCTTAAAATGAATTCTTCTGCTTTGGATATAATTAGCAAGAATGACCTCAAAAACACTTGTTGATTATATGACTTATATAGAGCTAGTTATCGATATTTTTATCATTGTATGAAGACAAATTCTGTAAATCACATGAAGACTTGAGAGCATGTCTAGAAGAACATATGGAGAAGCTTGAAGGCTGATTGATAAGGGACCATCTATGAGACAAGTTAAGTACTGCATACTATTGTGCAGACACATAGTATACCCAATGGCAGATTTGAAGTATTCTGGACAAATAAGTTTAGTGGCAGATTTGAATATTGTTTGAAGACATATTGAGGACAGATCATGGAAAAATATTTACATATGAAAGAAGTATAGCAAGGGTGTATGCTTAAACATTAAACAGTTGCAGCACCGTAATCAATACATTCATGATACGATGATATGCCATCATTACCCTTGTTAAGTTTTGGAACCAATTGTAGTAAATTTTGTGAGAAGAAAAGGTGAAAATCCAACATTAAAATACTCTCAAATCTTTATTTTTCAAAGGCAGACTCAAGCATGATAAAATATATATCAGTCCTGATCAAGCTCAAAACTTGAACAACCTAGTGACTTCTTACATTAGCAGTGACAATCCTAGGAACCTGGCCTCTTAAGAAGTTATTTTTTCATGAATATAATCTTATACTAATTTTGGTTTTTCCTTAATACATTCTAAGGTTACCAAAGAATTAAAGATAGGTGAACTATCATGACATGACATCCTGAGGAGTTGAAAAGTAAATACCACAAGGAAGTGACCTTCTTCACATTAATTTGACAGAAAATTGCAATGACACGTGAAATGGAGTGATTTTTTTTGGCAACTTAACTGGATAGTGATCAAAGTGACTAGACTATGGAATTCTCACCGGGGTGGTTGTGAAATATTATTGATATGATAGCTGATTGCAGTTGGACATGAGAGCACCTTGAAGGCATCCAAGTACTGCTAAGCATATGGATGCAGCTGCAGATCTACGAAGTGATAATCAAACACTGAATTTTGTGATGTTTGAAGACTCAAAATAGCCTACATATACATTCATTTTCAAGTATCCAAAGGATAATTGACATGACATCAAGTGGTTTTTGAAGGTACAAAAAATAAGGGTCATTGCATCACACAATAAGTTATGGTTTGAGGCAGCAACATAAGCATTAACATTCATAGCTTATTGATTAAATGACATGATCCTTGACACCGAGAGTGAAGTTGATGGAAAACAAGTCTGATTGATGAAGCTGCAAGGTCAAAATCTGATCTTGGTGAATACTTTTGAAAGCATTTGTATAGATCAAACCCTTGAAGACAATTGAAGACATAAAGGATGCATTCTTCAAAGCTCAAATCATGGAGTAAATAGACAAAGGTTAGGAGTTGGTCTTGGACAGAGTTGAGAGACCTATCCTAAGGTGAAGTTTGCAACAAAACAAATAAAGGGGAGAGATAAAGGCACAACAGAAAATTATTTGTTTGAGGCAGGCTTAAGGCTGATCTGAAGATGTTTTAAGGATTATTTATTCACTAAGCTATAAATACTTTGCTTTTGGCTATGTTTTTCCAAGACTAAGAACTGTGTCTTAGCCTACCTTTCATGAAGCCTTAAAATTATGCGATCCTGTTTTGAAAACCATTGATTAAGTCCACAATGAATATTTCATTGGGAAATTTGACTTGGCAGCCATCATATAACATAGACAAAGGCATCCAGAATAAGAGTGTTTATTGACAAGGGGAGAGTTGACAAGGTAATGCAAAACAACACAAGTTTTCTGGTCGATGACATCAAAGCATTAAAAACTATGTTTAATGGAGTTACAAAGCCATGATTTGCATTTCTATGGGATGGAAACTCAAAGATCTACTCCAAAGAGGGATACATGAATAACTTAAACAAAAAAAGGAATCTGCGAGTTGTAGAATAGTTGGTGGTGGGGTATGGTTAAGATTCCCCCTCAATTGAAAGTTCGTTGGTTCTAATCCCGTCGGATACCAAAAAATCCAACCATGTTAAGGGTTAGTGCGGTCCAGGCCGGGTGCGATCCCTGGGTGATTTTGATGGGTTAGATGCCCTTGGTTCATGGTTACTTAGCCAATGGAAACCCTGCTAGTCAGGAGGGTTACACCACTTTGCCAAAAAAAAAAACTTAAATGAAAAAAGGAATGAAGAACCTATGGAGAAACTAGAAGGAATAATCAATGGAGACCAATATCTTAAGAGACTAAGGCCCTCCTTCCACATTTCGACAAGAATGAAACATATTTTTAAGGAAATGGCCCCACTCACTAATGAAAGAAATTATGAGGCAGATCTAGCATTGCAGAACCTAAAGGATAATAACATAGTAGTGGGTAAATATTGGTAGCTAATAGTGAGATATCATAAAATATATTTACCACCTCAATAACAATATGATCAATATTCTCTTGGGTCATGTTCTCAACATAAACTACAGATCATACTCCTACTTCACCTCAATAATATCACACAGGAACAACCACCATAATGATTTGCAGGGAAAATGACTCCGTTGGAATACATGCCACCTAGAGGCTGAGTACAACCTAGAGATCCCACATTTAATGAAACACTGCAGAGGATATACTAAATATTCATAAGCCAAGGTACTTTCAAAAGAAATGAAAATACATGAATTAAGCCTTGAGAGAATATACTAAAGCTTCACAAGCCACATATGCACTTAAAGAAATAAGAGAGAAGTCGGTGCAATGACGATCAGCTAGGAGACATGAGATGAAAAGGAAAACAATCAAGAACCTAAAACAAGGATACATGGGACCAAGGGTAGTGACCTAGGGCTGAAGTAGTTAGAGGGCTAAGAGAGATCGAGCAGATTTGGAGAAGGCCCAAGATATCAATGGTCGGAAGCAAGAGACAATTGAAGAAGTGCAAGAGTGTTACTGTGCCTCCAAATATACCTCTCCAATACCACAGTGCCTCCAAGTTGTTACTTCCTTTGCAAACAAGAGTTTTTTTCTTCCCAATAATATGATGCAATAAGTAAGTACACCATGCATGAAAATAAAGACATGTTGGCATCCACATCCACCAACTATAATATTTTAAGTGTTAAGTGGGGTATTATGATACCATATGATGTCATTTAGGTGCGCCAAATGAAACTTTTCTAGTTTTCCAATTTTAAATATGGTTTGACTGTTAAAAGAAGGAAAATTTGAATTCCTATGTTATTACTTCTCCATATAGGAGAAAAGAATGAGCAAACCTGCATCCACTATACCATTCCATTCAATAGCTATGCACAAAAGTATTAGCACACTAATGATATTTTACCCTACAGGTAATTACAATGCTAAAACCTTTTCCATATTTTACCTTCTATAAACAATAAAAGAGTTTTTTACCTTCTGTAGATATGCCACCTCTATTATAACCTACCAATTTTAGCCAAAATCTACTTGCAAAGGTATAATCATCCAAAAATAAGCCTCTAAAACCTAGTTTTGTTGGATATGAACACATCTATGACCATTATGATGACATGTTTGATATTATGGTCAATTCTTTGACCTAAATAGTACTATTCAAGAGGCTAGATCCCAAGCCACTACTAGTATAAACCCTTTCCACCTATGATTTCCAAATATCCAATCTCTACAAACCCTCCATGATTAAAACCTAGACACATATTAATAGTCATTTAAATCCTTTGAAAGAATTCATTGTTCATCTCAATACTTGGAAAGAGGGATTATGATCTCCACCTCTCCTTCCCCTTATGAAACAATATTTTTCTTTGAAGAATACAAGAAATCCATATCCCTAATATGCACCATATTAGGGTATGATAGTGATGGTATCGTGGATGACACTATCTTAGGTTTCTTAAATTTCCTAACCCCTATTGTTCGTGTCATGCCTCCAAAATTTGACCTCTGTAGTTACGTAGCTCAACAAATCCATACCAAATTGGAAGAGCTCCCTACTATGGAGCAATTCAGACACCCATCCTCCGTGTTTTGCATGTTTTTCTATCTAAACTAGTAACATTACAAAATCCTGAACTTGAAGGTCAAATATGAAGTAGGAAATAAGCCACCCACCTATGAGTGGAGTGACCATAATAATGAGAAATCCTAGAAACCCTAACTAGACATATTTTTCAAACAAATTGATAGCCATAATATAAACTTTGATGCATGACTCTTGTCTCCCAATAATGTTTCCATAGAATAAAAAATTCTAAGGTTTAATCTTGAAATAAGGATATGATAATGGTTCCTATATAAGGGTTTAACTATACCAAGGATATATGGTTTTGAAGAGGATCCATACAGGTTAACATCTTTTCTCACACCTAGGGTGTTTTACATGAAATATACTATACAAAGGTTAGTTTATGACCATATGCATTTCATACACTTTGAGAACCAAATAACCTTTTTGTTTCCTAAAGATTCAAGGCCTTTTCTATCAAATTTAAAGGAATAAATTCCCTACATATTACAGAGGAATTTATGAAACATGTCTATTTGGAAAAAGTAGAGAGGGACCTTATGATGATCACCAAATTATCTCCCAACTAATGATTTCAAACAAAAATTCTCCATATAATTATGTCCTCAAGCCCAAGTTGGAAAGAATTGAAAATTTAGACAGTTGGGAGCAAGTATTGGCAGTTTCAAATAATACAGTAGGGAAGGATATCACAAATTCACAGTTAGGGCAGAAAAGATGAGTTGAATAGATCCATAAGCGGGGTTGATTGCCAGGTTTTATAGGAGGGCATATAGGAGCAAACCCTAACTGTGTCTATCAATAAAACCCTCACTACAATTTATTGATTGTATCTATCAATAAAATCCTCACTAGAAAATGATTTAATGGATTAAATGAAAGCAGATGACTTACTGAAGACATCTATGCAGAAAAATAATATACTGGAAGCTACCTTAGCCTATGATTTTCATGATGCCTTACTGACATTCACCTTTTCTTATCGGTCTCGATCTCAGTCTACTAATGTCCCTCTGCGTATCTTTTGGAGATGAAGGGGGTGGACAGCCTTGAAGATAGAAAACCCCCAAAGCTAGGATACCATTAAAATTGAGATAAATCTTGACGCCCACCCAATAAAAAGCGTCTTGTAGGAAGAACCCAGACTATAAAAATGGTTTCAAACAAGAAATTGATCTATGTCTGGTGTAGCTAAAGGGTTTCTCCATGTTCACAACCTAGCTTTCTAGTTGCGTCAAGGAATGTTTTCATTGAACGAACAAGACATTCCTCCTCTACAAACTTGGAACCTCCTCAGTAACATTCAAACCTCCTCTACAACCTTGGGCCTCGTTTGTGGGTGAGGTAAGTGAAAAACCTCCTCTGCGACCTTGGGCCTAGTTCATGGGTAAGGTAAGTGAAAAACCTCCTCTGTGACCTCGAGCCTAGTTCGTGGGTGAGGTAACTAAAAAAACTCATCTGTAACCTTGGAAACTACTCTACAACCTCGGGCGTAGTTCATGGATGAGGTAAGTAAAATATATAAAATTTCATTGTCGCAACAGGGGGAAGGTAAGATGGATAGTTTTAGTTGTTTGTTGTTTTTTTAATGTTTATTTATTTTTTAATTTTTAGTTATATTTTTAATTTTGTTTAATTATTTGTTGTTTTTTAATGTTTATTTTTTTTCTCATAAACAACACCATCGTCATTGTCGATGTGGTCATCAACATCATAAAGAACATCGTCGACATCATCATCATCATTAGTGATGATGATGATGATGATGTTGGTAAAAAAATTATCAGTGTCACTGTAGTCAGCAATATTATCATTATCATTGTCCTTATGGTCATCATCGTCATCATAGAGAACATAATCGGCTATAGACCCTTTCTTGAAAAAAAATTGTCATATGAGTGTAATATGGTGACCATTTAGAAGTCTGACAAATAGAGGATGCTTAATAAAGTCCACTATCAAGAAGACTTGAGACAAGCATAGGTAAGTAATAAGGTTATATGGAATTCATTGTATAGTACAATTTATTTCTTACAAATCTTTAAATACTGAAAATGTGTAAAATTCAATTAATTACAACCTTGATAAATAGGAAATTGAACACGAAATTGTTCTTGTCTTATTATTATTTTAAAAATGTCTTCTAACATAGAAACCATTTTTTAAAAATAATTAGTCTTATTCAATAGATCCTAGAGTGGGTAACTACAAAATATGGATCACATGTGTTAATTCACACATAAATGAAGATAGTACATGAAGAACATAGTTCCTATGATATCTCTCCATATCAATTATGTCATGGTTCTCATCTATCACTAGTACATGTGAACAATTTTTCCACAGCAAATCATCGTTAGGATGAACACCATGATGATGATTGCTATTATTCTAATGAGTATGAACATGATGATCGTGATGATGAAGATGATAACATTGATGACGAAGATGATGATGATGATAACATTGATGACGACGACGATGATGATGATAACATTGATGACGATGATGATTATAACATTGACGATGATGAGGCTAAGGATGAAGATGAGGTTGATTGATATGTCGATTATGACTGCAACGACAACGACGACGACGATGATGATGATTATGATACCATTGATGATCATAAAGTTGAAGATGATGATGGTTGCGATTATTCTAATGATTATGAACATGATGATGATTATGGAGATGAACATGATGATGATGATGATGATGATAACATTGATGACGATGATGATTATAACATTGATGATAATGAGGCTGAGGATGAGGATGAGTTTGATTATGATGTCGATGATGATGATGATTATTATGATACCATTGATGATTATAAAGATGAAGATGATGATGGTTGCAAATATTCTAATGAGGATGACATGATGATGATGGTTCTTATTATCTAATGAGTATGAACATGATGATGATGGTAACTTCTATTATTCATCATCAAATTCTTCATCTATATCATCAGCAAGTCCAGAATCGCTATCATTGAAAGGATTGCTCATATCAGCATCATCATCAAAGTCATTTTCAGTTATATATATTCATCATCAATATCATCTGATATGTCATTTGGACGATCAAATTCTTGATCGAATTCTTCATCTGACACATCTACGACAACTAACTGCTCTTGATCCGCATCACCTTATTCTTCGACATTGTCTTCTCCTTCTACTAAATTATACTTGACCGGTATTCCTCTTGGATCATATCTAACAATGTATGACCAACCTGCTTTACCTAGAACTATGAGTAAAAGACCTGCTCACATTGACTTGGAAGAACATAAGGCTCTATACCTGGTTCAAGTGCCCTTGTATTAACCATGGTAAATCCATTGGCATTCTCAATAACAACTCGTTTAGGATCATGTTCATTCATTCGTAGCCTATACCATTTGACCTCAAACAAAACTATTTTAAATGAATTAAATTCACACTCAATTATATCTTCCGAATAACCATAGTACCTATTTTAAGATACTTCTGGATGCTTCACACTTCTAGAGGAAACATTAGTGACTTGAAAAACTGCAGTTATCCCACAATCAAATGTTTTCTTGTCATCTAACTTTTTTATACGAAATTTACGACCATTGTATCACATAGCATTGTGGTGTATCAACTGCATCATACTCGACTCAGTAATAAATATATAAGAAGGAATAAACAAAAGAAATTTACTTATATAATCGGAAACAACGAAAAAAATGACTAGGGTATAAGACATACTTTCCTTTTTATCTTTTAAACCATATGTTAAATCACTTTCCCTTTGTGTAAGTTCACAGGAATATTCTTCTTGATGACGATGCACTGTTTTAAGCAATTTACTCACCCCTTCCCATGATAAGGTATCATAGAATTATATACATCATTCTATCCATTCCTCCATCTAATCAAGATTGTTTGCAATGTATAAATGTACTGCATCCCACACGTGACCAACTATATGGAAAAATAACAATTAAGAATTGTAAATTAGCTATCATTAAAGGAAATTAAGTTTACCTTACAATACTGACGGAATAATAAAGATTACATGAGTAAGATATATATGAAATTGAGAGATTAATTGTATAATACATAATAAATTAAATATACACCATCTAATTACCTTTCACTTTCCTTGTTCTACCTTTACCCAACGAGACCTCCCCTTCAAATTTGTTGATGGAATTGACATGCCAAATGCGAGGAAGATTGATATTTTTTTATAAATTTGGAAGATACTAACTAATGTACACCATGGATTGATGTGCCATATAGCCCTATACAATATAACCCTCAGGATGTTCTCTTTGTCTAAAAAAATCCTTCAATGACTTGAAATTCCTTTCCACCATTTGCATTGATCTTATGTGTATAGGTCCACGCAATTCAATCTCCTCAACTTGGTGTATGAGATAGTGTTCTGGTGCATTGAAAAATCCTAGAGGTAAATACTTCTACATTTCACACATTAGACAAGGGATTTCTCTCTTCCAATACCTAATATCTTCTTTATGGGTTTCTCTAGATAAAATCCACCTACAAATGATGCAAGAAAATAACAGCGATCGACAAGATTGAAGACTATATAATAAAGTTCCAATCTGTAAAACTCAATATGTCAATAAGATATGCAACAAAGTGAACACACATTTTCATGCATATAAATTGTTTCTTACCTCATGTATTTTCCAAGGTCATATATAACTTGTTTTATGTTGTCGTCAAAGCTCTCTAAGAGAGATAGAGGTAGAACGTACTGTAACAAAAAGAAAATGATCATTATTTATTTAAATTCCAAATAAGAGACCACACTTACTAAAAATATGTACTAAATGGAAAATATATACGTAAATAATTACCTTAATGAATGTATGTCAGTCATGAGTTTTAACACCACCAAAATCACCATTTTTTCGTTAAGATATTATGTATGTTCGATAAAAACCTAGTCGAAAACCTTATTTTCTGAATGACCTCTTTTATATCATTGCTTTGTTGCTCTGTCAATAACCATGGAAGATTAATTATATTTTGGTACTCCTCTCTGAAATTGGAATTAATTACACTTTGTAATGTGTGATTGGCTTCTGCAATGTCACTACAATTTTTTCCAATTTTATCTTTATCAGTCCTTCCATCTAAGATTGTCCATACCATTTTTGTTACATTCTTCCCAATATGCACTGTATCTAACAAATGAGCTATTTGTAGGTGCTTGTAGTAAGGAAACCTATTGAATTGTATGGGATAACTCTTCATTCCTCCTGGAATCCCATTCATTCCTTCACAACAATCAATATTAAACATAAACAAAAACACATTAAGAATAATTCATGACACCCATGGTAGAGAAAATTCAATAAAAATACAAAATTCATAATATTACATATTTATATGCTACATACACAATTTGCATACCATGACAATGTCTATTATATTCCAAGTTCCATAGATGAGGTGTCATTCTTCGCGGTTTCTTCCCATTCTCTTCTTTACCATTGAATTTTGTTTTCTTGGTAGTTCAATACGTATGGTTCTTAGGGAGGAAGTGCATGTACTCATCAAACACCTCCTTTCTTAGACTTCTTGAACGATGAGATTTTATCCTAGGACCACATAATGGACATGCAAATTTTCCCTTTGTCTTGCAAGATATATGTATTCATGTTATAAGCATCAAAATATTATTAATTTAAATAAAAAATGCATGATATTTACCTTAAAAACATATTAATTTAAAGTGCAACAAAAATTTACATACCAAAAAAATGTGTTAACCTGGAAGCGTCATGAATTGTCCATGCAATTATTCCATGGAACTGAAATTGTTTCTACCCTATTGGTCTAGAGATGCCATACATAGTGATGCCAGCCCATAACTTCAATAGCTCATCGATAAGAGGCGCAATATATAAATTCATATATTTAACTTGGTACTTACCTAATTTATTCAACAATATATGATGCTATTCAGTTATGTTTCCCAATGTATAAAAGGTGTTCTCATGCAACAATGAAACAAAGAAATGAAATAATATAATTACGTTCAAAAAATTACCTCGAATAATCATTTCCAACATTGTGTTCTCTCTCTTTATCGACATCCAAGGAGGAAGGTTATTGTTTATGATGAAAAAAGGCCACACTTAGTAAGTAGAATGAAGCTCTCCAAATGGATTGAAACCATCAGCTTCCAATGAAATTCTAACATTACGAGGTTCATCTTTAAAAATTGGCCATTTTACTTCAATGTTATTCAATGCATAACCATATGTAGGCATGCGAAGAACACCATATTCACTTCTATTCTTTGCACGATAATCCATAAATTGTGCTATACTTTGGCACCTGAATAGTCATTCGAAACATGGAATTATGGGAATATAATGAAGAACTTTGCGAGGCACCTTTTTTGTTACTTGATCAGTTTGATATCTACTAATTTCACATTGTGGGCATTTGTTTTCTGATGCATATTGTCCATAATATATAATATGATCATTAGGACATCCATCAATAGCTTGATAGTCCATTCCAATTTATTTCATAATCAATAATACCTCTCGACATGTGCGTGGTAAATTATTTGATGGTGGTAATAGAAATTCACCCAACAGTCTATAGCATTGACAAAAAAATGAAATGTAAACAATATAAATCATAATTATTGCTTATCCCTAATTTATGAATTAATTAACACTAAAAATAGAGGAAAATAATGAACTTTTCAATATTCCTTGTGAAGATGCAATTAATACATTACATACCTTAGGATCTGTGTGAAACAAGTTTTTGACAAACCATTCAAAACTTTCAAGTTCACCAACAACAATATAGTAGATAGAATATTTTTTGTTGAGCCTTCATAAAGAGGTTCTTGGGACTTGTCGAGTAGAGGAACCATCATGAATATCATGGAGGTTGTCCCCATCCAATGGAGAAAATGTGTATTGGATCAATCTATTTATCTCATCTTCGTCATGTGTATCAATAACATCATATTTGTCCATATGATCATTAAGAACTTCATCTTCAATATTATGATATTCATGTTCATCACCTTGTAAAGTAGTATTTCTACTATAATTATGTGGCAAATAGCTCTCTAGCGGTTGACATTTAGGGGGCATTGTCTTTATAATTGCAAACAATGTACATTAGTGTATAATATAGCACACATAAATTTTAAATGATAAAACATTTTGTGAATACATGATAAGTACTATTACAATAAGTACATTATCTAATGAATAACGTCTTACCAAGGGATGATATTCAAACCCCCCTTCAACATGCCCCTTCTCCTTACAATGTTTATCAACACTTGTTCTTAAAATTCTTCTCGTTCGGAACTTGATGGACTTAATGGATTTTGAAATTTTTTTTCTCCAAGAAGATTATTCGGCTTTCTGAGTTTTGCTTCTCAACGTTGAGTTGTTCTTGGTGTTCTTATGTTGCTCAGGTGTTTTGCTTCAGTGTGATCCTGAATCGATTGAGCTGTTTCGACACTTGGGGAGATTGAGATTGTCTCTTGGATTGATTCAAGCCATTTCCTGGTGATTCATGGAGAAATTCTTCTGTTCGAGGGTTGTTTGTGTTTTTTCTTGGATCATCTGGTTGTTATCCAATTCATGTGGAGTAGTTCTTTTCTTCTTTGTTGTCAAAGAGGATTTTCTCTTTAGATCTTATTAATTGAAGGGCTCCTTTATTGTTTCTTGGTGGCTTCTTTTGAGTCTCTGACTCTATTTTTAGGTCATGGTGGATGGAGGAGACTCTTCCTATTCCCCTGATCTCAATGCCTTCAGGAAATTAGCAACTTCAAGCTATAAGCATAAATTAAATTAGAACCAACAGTCTTTCATTGAGAAGCTTGAAAATATTCCTACAACAGACATTCCAGTGGATCAACCATGCCGAACAACCCTAAATATTGTTGAATAGGGTTTCATTGGCCAGTTTATTGGGATTTGGCCATCCCCTAAAGCAATCGATGGGTGGGTACAAAGGAACTGGAAACCTCTCATCGCAAAGGGAATATGCAGTGATTTGATAGGTAAGGGATATTATCTATTTCTTTTTGAAAATTCAGCTAACAGAGACTTAATATTTATAAACCGACCATATTTCATGGGTCTTCAAGGGATCTACCTGAACAAATGGAGTCCGTACTTTGACTTGAATCAATATGTTCCTTATGTTGTTCTTGTTTGGGTTAGGTTGATGCATCTTCCTCTCCGTTGTTGGAACTCAGGATCCTTAGAAGCCATAGGAAACACTTTGGGGAAATATATTGACAGGGATGATAGAAGAGATCAATATACTTATGCCAAAATATGTGTCGAAGTGGATTTGGAGGTAGGGCTTCCTGAAGCTATTAGTATGAAAGTAGTAGATTGGTCCCATGTGAAAGATCTTGACTATGAGCAACTATCCTTTAAGTGCAGATTTTGTCATGGATATGGGCATTTTTCTAGATCCTGTAAGAAAAAAAATGAGGAATAATCTATCAAAGAAAAGGGAGATCAATGGACTCAAGTTCAAAAAAATACTTCAGGAAAGCAAGGAAATAAAGCCAAGGGACAAAGAGGATAAGTGGGGAAGGGCGACAATCCCTCTAGGCAGATTCAAAAATAAAATGGAGTAGCACTGAAGGAAATTTCATCTCAAAAAAATTTTGAAGTATTGAGCATCCCAGAAGATCAAGTACTCTCAGTGATTGAAGAAGGAGAAGTCTCTCCATCTAAAATTCAGTCAATTCAAAAAGCCAAAGTTTTTGTTAAGCCTATCAGCTCTCCAGTGGAAGGACATTCTCCCACCTATGCAGAAATGGAAGAAAAAAAGAAACGTATGGACAATTCTGGTTCATCTGATGAAGATCCCCTTGAGAGATTCTCCAAAAAAGGGAGAAACTCTCATAAAACAGTTCAGGAGAAAGAATCCGAGTGTCTTAAGATGAAAAGCAAGGAAATAAAGCCAAGGGACAAAGAGGAGAAGTGGGGAAGGGAGGAAATCCCTATGGGCAGATTCAAAATGAAAATGGAGCAGCACTAAAGGAAATTTCATCTCAAAACAATTTTGAAGTATTGAGCATCCTAGAAGATCAAGTACTGTCAGTGATTGAAGAAGGAGAAGTCCCTCCATCTGAAATTCAGTCAATTCAAGAAGCCAAAGTTTTTTCTAAGCCTATCAGCTCTCCAGTGGAAGGAAATTCTCCCACTTATGTAGAAATGGAAAAAAAAAAGAAACGTATGGACAATTTTGGTTCATCTGATGAAGATCCCCTTGAGAGATTCTCCAAAAAAGGGAGAAACTCTCATAGGACGGTTCAGGAGAAAGAAGTCGAGCATATTGATATGAAAGGGAGCCAAGCCACTATAGATATGTCAATCAATAGGAACACTTGGGCCAGACCTTTAAAAGGAGGCCCTGCCCCATCCATAAAATAATGAACTTCGTCTCTTGGAATTCCAGAGGACTTGACAATCCGCTAAAAATTGAAGTTGTTAATGATCTTATTAGAATGGCCTCTCCATACGTTCTTCTGATCCAAGAGACTAAAATCAATGAATTTAGTATTTTTTCCATAAGCAACAAGAATTGGAAAAAAAAGGTAGGGAAATTTGTGAGTGCCAAAGGCTCCGCTGGTGGAATTTTCACTTTATGGATAGAAAATGTATTTTCTTTGGTGCAATCCCATTCAACACAGCACTGGATCTTCTCAAAACTTTGGCATTCTCTAAGTCATAAATCATTTTGAATCTTCAATATTTACATGCCTGTCAACTCACAAGAAAAAAGAGAATGTTGGAGTACGCTGGAAGCTTTTCTAGCTGCTAACTCTTTCTCTAACATCATCGTGGCAAGTGATTTACATATTATTTTGAATGATAAAGAGAAATTTGGAGGCGTTTATGGGAGAGATCCCATACTAAAATTGGTGGACAAAATCATAGTATCGTGGGAGTTGATCGACTTTAAACCAAAAAGAGGAAGGTTTACGTGGTCAAACAACAGAATTGGAGCAGCAAACATCTCTTCCATATTGGACCGATTTCTAGTGCAAAGCTCTTTGATGTTAGATAATAAAATCATTTCCACTAGAATATTACCTAAATTAACCTCATACCATAACCCAATTTTGTTGCAGATCAAAGATGAAGAGGACCTTAGTCCTATACCATTCTGGTTCAGCCCACTGTGGAAATATAGAGATGGTTTTATGAATACTATAATTGTAGCATGGGGGCCTTCCAGTTGTCACATCGTCGAGTTTTTCCTGGTAGGGGAAACTCAAAAATACCAAAGTTGTGTTAAAAGACTGGGTTAAACTCTCTCAAAAAAATCCAATCAGTGAAAGGAAATAAGCTGTGGGAAAATTGGAGAAAATTCAAATGGAAATGGAAGAATCAGACATTACTCCCGCCTTGTTACAAGAAGATAAAAAAGCTCAGCTCAACTCTTTTCAAGCTTTTAGGCGTGAAGAGGAATACTGGAGATTAAAGTCATGTAGTACTTGGCTGAAAGTTGGTGATCAAAATAGCCCTTTTTTCCACAAGTAGTGTAGAGTCAGAATTTCTCAAAACCATATCTTGGAAATATCCTCTCTGTATGGAGAATCGATTAAAGGAATTTCTCAATTTAAACAAATGGCTGAAGAGCATTTTCAGAACCTATTCAGGGATGATGGCTCCTCTGTCTCTGGTTTTACCTCTGATTTTTTGTCCAACATTCTTTCTCTAGTGAGCGAGGAAGAAAATGATGAGTTAATGAAGCCTTTTTCTAAGCAAGAAATCATTGATGTTATTGGTCCATGGAACCGGATAAAGCCCCAGGCACTGATGGCATTTCCTTTCATTTTTACCGAGTTTGTTGGCCAGTAATTAAGAAAGATTTACTCCAAATTATAAAATCATTTCAAAATAAATCCAAAGTGGGTGGATGCACAAACTCTACTTTTTTTTCTTTAATTCCTAAAGAAGCTAATCCTTCTTCTTTTGATCGATTCATACCTATTTCACTTTGTAATGCTTATTATAAAATCTTTTCTAAGTTGTTATCCAACAAACTTAAACCTCTACTTGGGAAACTGATTTCTCCTCTTCAAGGTGGTTTTGTAAAAGGGAGACATATTCTAGATAATGTAATTCAATTCCAGGAAGCTATGCACTCCATCTTTCATCGGAAGGAGAAGGGCATTCTTATTAAACTTGATATGGAAAATGCATTTGACAGGGTAAAGCTTTCCTATCTCTTCTCAGTTCTCCATTATTTTGGTTTTAGCTCTACCTTTATAAATTTGATAAAATATTGCATTAACAAACATTGGATAGAGCCATTAGTAAATGGCATACTGGCAAATGTTTTTCAAGCTTCCATGGGTCTTCGCCAGGGCTGTCCTCTATCACCATTTTTGTACATTCTCATGGCTGATTCTTTAAGTAGAAAGCTAACAGCAGGGAAAAATGATGGTATTATCCTGGGCATCAGTTCAACAGTAGGTGTTGAATCTATAAACCATGCCCTCTTTGCAGATGACACTTTTCTCATAGGAGGGGATTCTTTAAAAATGACATGAGCCTTTTCAGAAATTATGCATCAATTCTATATTATTTCAGTGGCACTCATCAACAACAGAAAGAGTGTAGTGTTTGGATGGGATGTATATCAACTAAAAGTTGGAAAAATTTCTTAGATTCTGGGTTTTAAAGGATATGCTTCTTGGGACAAGGTTAAATATTTGGGTCTTCCATTAACTTTGGGTCAAAATAATCCTTCCCTCTGAATGGAAATCGTTAGCAAGATTAAAGAAAAGATTGTTTTGGGGGGTGGTCATTAGCTTATGAAGGTAGGAAAGGTCATTTTGATCAAATCGGTTCTTTCATCTCTTCCTATTTACTAATATTCTCTCCCTCTGGCGCCAAAAGCAACAATGGAACATATATCCAAACTGATCAGAGATTTCCTCTAGAGCGATGGCAATAGAAATCATAACCAAATGCATATGGTAAAATGGGAAATTGTAAAAAGAGTTGTTCTTGAAGGAGGCTTGCAAATAAAATACCCAGGTCTGTCAAATTTAGCAAAGAGAGGCAAATTTATATGGCAGTTGTTTTCTAATAAAAGAAATCCGGTAAGTCTTATTTTCTGGAAAAAAATACCTTCATGGAGGAAATCTAAGAAATCTGCAAATGGAAAATACCCCCAAAGGTTCTATTACCTGGAATTTGTGTAGGAAAGGTCTTAATTTTTTTGTTCAACCTCTTTATAGAATTCCAAGCAATGGAAGACAGAGTTTGTTGTGGGATGATAAAATTAATGGACAAGTTCCTTTAAATTCTGATATTTCCATTTGTGAGATTAATAATTGGCTGATCAATAAAGGCGTCTTCAAATTGGATGATATTTTCCTTTGGGATGCAATTGGAAACTGGAACGCGTGGTCCCTTCCAAACATCTTAGATCGTGATCTCCCCAATTCTTCTGCTCATTTGAAAATGTTGATTGACAAGATGGATGACAAGGCTCCAGTTCATTGCTCATGCAAAGACTCATGGGGATGGGACATATGTGGATTCTACTCTGCTGCTATCAGTTTTAAACATTTACAGGATTCAATACAAACTTGTTCTATGGCCACCAGTTGTTCCCTCAACGCAGCTCTCTGGAAGATGGTTTGGAATCTTCCTAGCGTTCTAAAAATCAATTTCTTCATATGGAATTTTATGCATTAGAAATTATTAACTGGATAAAATTTAATTAAAAGAGGTTTCTTAGGACCATTTTGATGTTGCTTCTGTCATCAAGCTGCTGAATCCTCAGCTCATATTTTTATTGAATATGTTTTTGCTAAAAAAGTCTGGGCACTTGTGTTACGTGGGTTGCCTCATGCTTTTGATCCTATTAATGTTGAACCTGTCATTATTTTTAAAAATTGGCAGTCAAGTTATCTGGGTTCCCTTCCTACTAGTCATGCGTGGAGAAAAATATGGCAATCCATCCCAAATATTATTTGGTAGAAAATTTGGTTGTATAGAAATGACTCAATCTTTAATAACAAAACCCCGAAACTAGAAACTGTAGCATCAACAACTGAGGAATTTCTTTTGGAAGCAGTAGGACCTCATCAAATTGATGGAACTAAATTAGAATCTGAATACAAATGGCTTGGATCAAAGCAAGTGGATAAAATATAGATGGGATTAAGCAGGCATGTAACTAAACCATTCTGGTAGGTCAGACTTTTAGAAAAGGAATTTTCAGAATGGTGGCAAAACAAAAATAAAGTCTCTATCTTCTTTGATGGAGTGTCAAAAGGAAATCCGAGGAAATCCGGGGCAAGGGGCTTGATTTTCTATCCAGGAGGAAAGCTAGAAACAAGTTTCAACTGGGGAGTAGGACAACTTACAAATAATCAGGAAGAAATATTTTCTCTTCTAAAAGCTTGTCAACTTGCAAAGGAAGCGGGACATAAAAATATGCAAATATCTGGAGACTCTAAAATCATCATTAAAATTCTAAATTCTGATTCATTGTTCAATAATATCAATCTAAATTTGACCATGCAAAGGCTACATTTGATTTTGATATATTGTGATTCAGTGACCGCTTACCACATTCTTCATGATTTGAATAGGATGGCAGATTTCAAAGCAAATCAGGGTTGTCTTCTTCCTACAGGAATGTAAAGTGTAAATGAAGGACCTTGTATAATGCATCCCATTCCTTGAAGTTTTGGATGTAAGGATCCTGATTTTTTTTGGAAAAGTTTGTAATTGGGTGAAGGCCCAATCTATTATTTAACAATAAAAATAATAATAATCGTTTTGGTTAAAAAAAAAAAAATTTCTCGTTCGCAAACCCCTACCATCATTGCAAGGGAAATAACATTTTCCATTTCCCTTCGCCTCCAATGTTGCCTTAAACTTAGCATACCTCTTATTATTTTATTCCCAAGTATATTTATTTGACATTCTAATAGCATATAAGAACTAAAAAAACTGAATCTATGTATAAGTAAATTAAATAGAGTATATATNTACTTCAACATGTTACATATCACAAACAATACCCCTCATTTCCAAATTATTTAGGAATAAGTTAGTATGGGGGTCTATTCTTACCACCAACCACTATATTTTCGATATTTAGTGATAATATTTAAATACCCCCCAACGGTTATGTTCTCCCAAGTTAGGAAACATGATTTCTCACAAGCACATGGGATCACAATGCTTAAACAATTTTTCACATAGGATATTACAGCATGCTAGTCTAACCCTCTATAAATAAGAAACTAAACAAATAAAACATTTCAAAAGAAATGATCTTGTTTCCCTAATTAGTTCATCTTCATCTTTTTTTAATCAAACAATGACTAAGAGCCAAATCCCGATGACATTATATTTACTCATTCAAAAAATATTAGTTCACTAACCACAAACCTCAATGCAAAACTAAAATTTTACAAATATTTTGAAATTACCTAAAACACCCATTAATCTAAGACTAACCCATTCTTTCTCATGTACCATCCCTAACAAAATTATAAACTCTATCTTGATACATTCAAATTAATACCTCCTAATCATCCATCTCTTGCCATGTTGGTATTGGATGTGATAGTATTTAGGAGAAAATGAATAGTAGACTCACTTTATGCATGACCCTACACATTAAAGGAGAAAAAGAATTTAAAAATACTAACCTGGAAACCAAAGGAGATCGTGCAAAAATTCGATGTGTTAAACCACTCCCAGACTCTTGCACTTACATTTCAAACAATAAGCAGAAAAATTGTTGAAAATATAGCAAAACATTTGATGAAATATTTCTAATTAACATGTATTTATAGATCAATGATCATGGTAGTTATAACGAAAACGCACAACGGTCAAATTTCAACAATAAGAAAGTCAATGATCGTTACTATGATGACTGTTGATTTGCAAATGTTTAGAGTTCTGTCGCTAGAGTGACGATGTGTGTCTTCATCAAAACAGAGATGAACATCCATCCCTATAATGACAAATAGTCATTTACGTCACAATAGTGACGATGATCAGGGGCCAGAATAATTTCTGTTCAAAATATTTATCAATTTATCCACGAAAAATACCATTTTAACTTATCCGTGGAAATATTTCATGGAACTTTTGAGCCATATATATATGCACACACACACACACACACATACGTGTATATCAGAATTTTATCTCAAAACGGTATCATACCAAAATGAAGTTAGAGGCATTTACCATTAGCCTCTTTACCATTGTATTGTTGGATTCCAAGTGAGTGGCTTCCACCTTTTCTTCTTCTTTCTTCTACTCATCTGAAGGTCGAATGGGATGAGGAAGCAGTTCATTATTGGTGGAAAGTTCTAGATTTGTAGGATGATCATCAGTTGGTGGCTAGTTTTCAAGTTCAAGAAGAGATTTAGGCACATTTCCTAAGAAGCAAAGCTAGCTTCAGGATGCAACGATGGTTGTGGTTCATAAGGTTCCCACCCAATACATTTTCCTTGTGGATAGGGGGGCCTAACATCCTAACCCGATTTATGAAAATAATGGTGACATAGAAGCTTAGTAATACTAGGATGAGGCTGCAAGATTTGTGGTACATGTACAAGTGGAGGTTGAAGTAAAGGGGCAGCAAAGGAGGGGCCAAATAAAGGTGACCAATCTAGAAAAACATAAATCTCCAAAAGGATTAACTCCTTTAGAGAATAATTTGTCTTCAAGCAATGCCACAAAACAAAGTTCAAAGAAGAGTCGATACAAAAATTCAATGGTACCACCCTGATTAACATAGGTACTGATGATGACCCCAAGTTGTTATCCATTGCACCCTCTATTTCTTCCCAAGAAAGAGAGAAATGTATTCCTCTTTTCCATGAATTTTGTGATATTTTCACATGGTCTTATTCATATTTGAGAGGGTTTTACCCTAGAATTATACAAACATGCCATTTCAATTAGATTTGATGCTTCTCCAGTTCAATAGAGGAAGAGGCCAGTTAATCCAACCCTTGAGGCTATGATACGAAAAAAGGATAAACTTTTGGTTGCTAAGATTATTTTCCCATCAAATACTCTAAATGGGTAACTAATTTAGTTCATGTTGGTAAAAATAATAGTGATATTTTCTTATGTGTAGATTTCTGTGTTTTAAATAAAATGAATGTCAAAGATAATTTCCCATTTCCAAATATGGAGTTTATCTTACAGTAGGTTGCTGGATCACAAATAAATTCATTGGTTGACAAAATTTTTGGTTTTAATCAAATCAATCTTAAAAGGTATGATAGGTACAAAACTAATTTTACCGCTAGGTGGGGTACTTTTTCTTTTGAATGAATTCCATTTGGTTTAATTAATGTTGGTGTTACTTTTCAAAGAGCCATGCATATTGCTTTTGATGATTTAATTGGTATTATCATTCAAGTTTATCTTGATGATTTTATTGTTCATTCTAGATTTAGAAATGAACATTTTCAACATTTACGTCAAGTATTTATGTGTTGCAAAAAAATTGGAATGTCCCTTAATCCAACAATGTCTTTTTTGGTGCCTCGTCAATTAGTAATCTCCTTGTCCATGTGGTTTCTGAAGCAGGTATTAGTATCAATCCTGAAAGGTTCAAAGCAATTGAAAATTCAAAATAGGCCATTCAAGTTTTTATGGGAAATCTGTCCATAATTTATTAAAAGCAAATAAGACATTTTATTGAGATCAAAACACTGAAAATGTATTTTTAGAGATAAAAAATCCATATCTTCTACACTTGTTTTAGCTACTCCAGATTTAATAAAGACTTTATTGTTTATGCTAATGCAACAGAACAAGCTATTTCAGCCATTCTTATGCAGAGAAATAAGGATGATATCAAAAAACCTATAGCTTTTATGAGCCAAAGTCTTTATGAATCAGTCGTCCAATAGTCTTCAATTGAGAAACACTCTTATTTATCGGTTAAGGAAATCAAGAAATTTCAACATTTGATTCTTGGTAAGCATACTTTAGATAAAGTACCTCTTCCAGTCCTTAAATTCTTACTTTCACAAATTTATTTATCTAGAAAGCCAGTTCATTAGCTTACTAAAATATAGGAGCATGATCTTACTATCAATTGCAAATACAATATAAGGGAGGGACTTAGCACTACATTTAGCCCAATTTTCTGCTTATCCACTCGATCATGAATTTGATGAAGAATCTAATCCAATTTTTTTTTACATTGAATCTCAACATATTAAATTATCTGAACACCCATTGTATACAAACATGTCTTCTTCTTGAATCATGAGCATTGTCCTCATGTCTTAAATAATGACAAGAGAAGGAAATTAAGGCTTGAAATCACTATTTTTGTTATCATTAACACTTTCCTCTTTCGTAGATCTCATGATGGTATATTATTATGTTGTGTAGATGATGTCATGTCAAATAAAATTCTCAAATCCTTACATGGTTCCTTAGATGAGAGAGATCATGTAGGAAGACATTTTGCTGCTAAAGCAATAGCCCATAAAATTCTCAGAACATGTTATTATTGGCCTAAAGTTTTCCAAGATTCTTTTCAATTTATTGAGTCTTGTGACACTTTAAATGAACAGTTGGTAAACATAAATTCTCATCTATTCCATTAAAATATGTTACAATCATTTGCCCTTTTCAGAAACGGGGTCTTGATTTCATTTTTCTCGTTAATCCTCCTTCAACAACTAGTCACATATTTATTTTAATAGAAACATATTATTTTAGCAAATGGCCGAAAGAAATTGCTCTTAAACATGTGAAAGATGAACAATTTATTTCATTTTTGGAAGATGCCATTTTCAACCAAATTTACTCAATTTTGTAGCAATTTCAATATTAGACATTGTTACTCTTCTTCTTATTACCTACAAGGAAATGGACTTGCAGAGTTTACTAATAAACACTTAATTTAAATATGTTATATGCCCTCTAGGGAAAATGATGGAATGGTTGAACACACGCAACCAAATACACAAGAAGATAACCACAGAGACAAAGAGAATAGCGTGAAAGCACAATTATCATTAAGGATGTGCTTGCAAAAATACAATAGTATGACTCTTGGGTTCATATTCCCAATATGTCTCTTGGAATCCTAAATGTGATTGTTCACCTTCACCTACCATGAAGTATTAGATTCCAACGACCCCCCCGCCCAACACCCCCCCCCCC